>CM031876.1:1135878-1174935 GCA_018697195.1 Certhia americana
TGGATGGATGGATGGATGGATGGATGGATGGATGGATGGATGGATGGATGGATGGATGGATGGATGGATGGATGGATGGATGGTCGGTCCTTAGGCCAGGTGTGGGTGTCATTTGCTTCTTGGCATCTCCCCTGCCCCCAGGGATGGGGACACCTGGAATGCCCCCTCCTGTCACTGTGAGCAGGAGCCCTTGGGTGCAGCAGGGTCTGAGCAGGGCCTGGCTTGAGGATTTAACCCCCCAGCAGAAGCAGTGCCTGCTCTGAGTGCTGGGTACAGACAAAGAACCCAACACCATTTCATCAGGGTCATTCCCAGGATCCCAGGGATCTTGCAGCAGTGCTGAGGCAGCCCAGGCATCATTCCCAGAATCTGGCAGCAACATTCAGAGGGCTCCAGGGCTGTGCAGGCAACACCCCTCCTGATGTCAGGTTATAGACTCAAGTCCTCAAAAATGCAAAAAATGCACCGGGAATCAAGGTTGACCTGAAGAGTTTTGATCTTTCCGCAATTGCTGCAGTATTGCTGTAAGTGCATCCAGATGGCTCAGACCACACAGATGCAGTGCCCACCACACCGTGACTTTCAGTGACCCTGTCCCCACCCTGTCCCACCCTGCTTGGTCACTGCTCGGTCACCTCAGGGGCTGGTGGGACACGTGCCAGGGGGTAGTGCTCGGAGACACGCTAGGTTGAGCTGTGTGTCATTAGGGTCAGCCCTAAGGCGTGGCAGTGGGGTGATCTGTCCTCTAGGGCTGGTGGCTTGTCAGGTGGCTCCCAGGGTGGCAGGGCCATCAGCTCAGCTTGTACCTGGAGTGAGGGATGTGACCTCCTGTTGTTTTGCTAAATGTAACAGAGACCTGAGCACCCTGAAGCCAAACTTTAGAGCAGCTGCTGAGAGGAGATGGTGAATTGTGTCTCAAAACCTCTGGCTTTGTCCCCTTGGCTCCAGCAAAATCCCTGCATGGCCCTGATGGGCTCCTCAGTGTGCCAGGTCCCTGCCTAGCTCTGTGACTTCACTTTTTTAGTGAGCATCACTATTGACAAAACTTCCAAGAGGAGGGAAGATTGTCGTGGTTACATTTACAGCAGGTGAGTGTTGTGCCTACAGGAAGCTGGGACAGGGCAGACCTATGCTTATTTTGGTGTTTTTACTGCATCTCAGAGCTGAGGAGAGAGGGATGGAAGGATGAAAGGATGGAAGGATAGATGAAGGCTGGCAGACACCCTAGCCTCATGTTGTTCCCCAGACATGCCTGGTCCCAGCTCAGTGCATCTGTTCTGGCCCCACTGATGGCACTGCTGCCCATCCTCCTCTTCCTGCTCCCCAAGATCTGATGAGCAGGTGATGCTTAATCAGACAAAGCTCTCATTTTGACCCACCAATCACATTTCTCATGCTCAGAGCCACAGTGGGAATAGGGCTGGAGAGACAGTGCAGGTGCTCAGAATCAGCCAGGGATGCTGGAGTGGGCAGAGGGGCACAGGCAGGACTGGGGGTCCCTCCTGCCCATGTGGGGGCCTCCAGGGCACTCTGGTGCTGCCAGTGCTGACTCCTGGTCTCATTCCTTGCACGAGTGGGAATGTGTTTACCCAGAGCTTGCTCCTTAAGGAACAAACTCACGGTGGCTTTTGTCAAAAAGCAAGAGCATTTCTAGGGAGTTCAGAATTTCCTCTCCCGAAAGACAGTTCCCAGGAAGGAAAACATGTTTTGACCAAAAACAGATGCCAGATTCTGTGTGGTTTAGCTGAGAACAGAAGATGTAGCATCAACAGTGAGAGTGCCTTGCCCAACTGTGGTGCTCCTCACCAAGGACACCAGGTCCCCCCACGCAGGGGACAAGGGGCTGCACCCCAGCTGGAATCATCCCAATTCCAGCCCCAGTCTGGGGCTCACGTGCTACCTGGTGGGAATGCTCTCAGCATCCAGTATGTTCCTCTCCCATCACCTCCCATCACCTGGAGCAAGGTCCTGGTCCCATCCCTTATGGCCTCCTCACCCCTCGGTCTCAGCTGAGCACCCGCAGGCCGGTGGCTGTGCTCCCCCTCCCCTGCACTGCCCACCAAACCAAGGAAGTCGCAACCGCAGAGCTCTTGAAAGCATTTTTTTGGTGGAGACCACCGGTACTGAGAGATTAAAATTGCTGTTGTTTCTTCCATTACTCAGCTTTCCTGAATTATGGGGTGTAATACTCAGGGAGTGGGAATAATTAGGGGAGAACAATGGTAGGCTTGAAGGCTTAACTACGCCTGTGTGGTACTGCCGGCCAGGCCAGCCTGCTGTCACATTTCTCTAGGCCTCCATTTTCCACAGCCCGTGCCAAGCCTTTTCCACCACAGTACCCGCTCTGGCTTCCTCATTCCTGGGGCTCCGCTCCCCAGCCCGGCTGTCCCGGTTAACGCTCGGTTCTCCAAGCAGCACGGTGCTCTGTGCCCTGCCCAGCCAGGATACAGGAGCCTGGGGATGCAGAGGGATGCTGAACCCTGGAGTAAAGGGATGCAGGAGCTCAGGGGATATGGGAGTGGGGGAAGCTGGGGGGATGCAGGAGGCCAGGGCAGCCCCATTGCTTTTTTGTCCCCTCCAGGCTCCTCAGCGTGAGGCAAGCAGAGGTCCCACCAGGTCATTTCAGTGTTCCATGCTTGAGGAAGCTGCTGGATTTCTCCCCTTGGCAGGGAACACCCTCCAGCTCCTTGGTGGCATCTTGCTCAAGAGCCTTCCCAGCAATGGCTCGGCACTGTGGGGCCTGGGGAGCAGTGACAGCCCTGGCCGAGAGCTTGGGCAAGAGGCCACAATGCTGGTCCCAGCCCCGGGCAGTCGCTGGCTCCAGCCGGGGCACGCGGGCAGCTGTGGGGGGCTCTGTGCCTGCCATGGGACAGGCACAAGGAGCCACAGCCCAGAGCCAGCCCAGTGCCTGGCAACTTCTCCCTGAGCTCTTGGATGTCAGCGCTAGCACTAATTAAAATAAAATCAATATTTTTTTGGTGTAAAAAGAGACATTGTTCTGGCGAGCACTTTCCCCGAGTCAGCTCCTGTGTCAGTGTGACGGGCAGGGAGAAGCCAACGGGATCCTGGGGCTGCAAGGAACGTCTGGGGCTTCACTTCATTCAGGGAGGGGATTGGTTTTAAATTTTCAAATTGTTTTTTCATTTCTCTATTAATTGAACTCTTTGGAAGTCTTGACTGCAGCCATCTCTGGTCATCCAGGCATCTGGTTCAGTCTTGCTTGTGGTGAGCCACTTGCCATGGCAGGGACAGGATGGAGCTGGGGATGGGATCAGGGCTGGGGGACTGGATGGGATCAGGGACAGCCTGGCTTATTAAGTCTCCACTTTAATTAATGTTTTCTGGGCAGGTGGCTCCCCTCGAGCTTATCAGAAACCCACCCTGTTCCCAGAATTCCTGGTCTCTCAGGAGCTCCTGTTTTGTCTAACAAACAGCTTGAGTGGAATCATATTTTAATTATTGGACACTTGGAGGAAAATTCCCATAGCTACCAGTTGGGATTGTGACTAGGATGGGAATTCACTGACGGCTGAAGTCAGTCATCTCTCAGCCTTGCAACCAGTGGCCCTGAGTGACACCATTTGAGCTCTCCTGGGCTGCAGAGGTTATGCCAGGATCTCCCTCAGAGCAGAATTCCTCTTGGAGCTCATCCTGTCTACCCAGATACTCATCTGATACTCAGAAGATCAACAATGATGATGACGGAGCCTGGGCTGATCCCTCCCACCTCACAGGGCTTCACCACTGAGAAGATGCATCAATGTGAGTATTTTGCTGAACTCGAGGGGAATTTCTCACAGGTCTGTTCCTTTGTTTCTCTTTATTAGGTTCTTTATTTCCATGTGTGTGCATGTTATGGGTGTTGCTACTTTAGATTCATAATTCAATTGGAGTGATGGTTATAGAAAATCCCATTTGAGTCATTTTGTACGAGTTAAATTATTCAATTGATCAAGCGCTGCTATTGCTGTGTTAATGAAGTATTGTTATGATTAAGTGTTGGTAAATCCTTTAGACTTAATCCACTGATCCAATCTGAGGCTATATTTAGTAAGGGGATCCTCTCTGTGCCTGGTGACTCAGCTTGGGAGTGTCCCTTACCCCCTTGCATTCCTGACTTTTTCCTCTCTTCCTTTTTCTCTTCCCATTTCCACCTAAATCATTGTAGACTATTTTAAATCCTATTTTTCTTGGTGTGATTTATCTACACCATAAGAAATAGAATAACAAAATTATATCAAACCTGCCAGCGATTCATCCCCAAACCCCTCATTCACCACAAGCTCAGGGAAAGAGCAACCATTCCAGAGGCTCCCTTACTCGGAAGCCACAATTAAAACTATTTTTAAAGAAAACAAACATTTCTCATCGAAATCCCTGCCTGCTTCTGGCTCTCGTTGTTGGCCAAAGCTGCTCAGCACCAGCAGCTTCCCAAACTGCCTCTGGGCAAACCCACCATGCTGGGCTCTCAGAGTCCTGGCTGCAGCTGGGAAAATGGAAATTTTCCTGTGGAAATTCGGGAAGGTTGGAGCAGCACTGCCCTGCTGCCCTGGGGTTCCCAGGGTCCAGTGAGCTCAGTGTTTATGGTGCAAAGGCAGTGCCTGAGCTGTCCCCATCCCACAGGCACTCCAGCACAGTTTTGGGTGGATCCCAAACTGCATCCCCGTGCCACAGATGAGGGCAACTTCCAGAGGGGAATGGAGGTGCTGCTGGTGGGACAATGGTGCTGTAGTTTGAATGATTGGGGTTTGGGGGTGTGTGGTGGAATGAGGTTTGGGGGACTGGATTGTCCCAAGCAGGGAGAACACTGGTGTCCTCACTGGGTCATACCATGGGGCTGGGAATGGTGGCGTGGCCAATGTTACCCTCCTTCCCTGACTGGATCACCCCTTCCCATTGCAGCTGGCACCAAATGGCCACATAGAGGAACAAAGCACCAGGGAGCACGGACCTGACCAGGGGCAGGAGGATGCTGAGATGAGTCGTGTCCCTGCCTCAGTCACTCGTCATCCCTGCACGTGCTTCTGGTGGCCTGTCTGTGCCAGAACAAGGATGATTCTCCCTGCATTTCTCTTTGCTCAGGACTCAGCAGCCGCCTCCGGTGCAGTGTTGGCTTTCACAGGGCTGGATCCACTCTGCAGCTGGGCAGAGTGTGGGAGGGGGGGGTGCTGATCCTACTTAGGAAACACAAAACAATAAAAGAGATACAATGGAGCTTCCTTCCCGTCACCCCAGATACCAAACCAGAATGTGGCTCAGCTCCGAGCAGCACTGCCGGGCTGCTCCTGTGTCCCCTGACCCAGGGAGGAACTGCAGACACCTCCTCCTCCTCTTCCTCACCCTGGCAAGGGATGCTGTGGGAGGGTGGGTGCCAAGGAGCATCGCCAAAGGGCAGCCCTGACCCAGCACTGCTGCCAGAGGCATTCCCAGCTTTGGAAACTGTGTTTGGGCCAGGGCAGGGGGGGTGCAGCCTCGAGAGAGGATTTTGTCAGCTGCCTGTGCTTCCAGGGTAGCCAAACACGTGTTGCAGCAAGTCCAGGGGCCCAGGAAGGGTTATAAAAACATCCAGGTACCCAAACTCGCCAGATCATTATCAACCAGAGAACATGTTCTCATGGATTTGGTGCCCATGTGGTGCCAAGCACATGATGCTCGGCCAGGTTGGCCACAGCTGGGCATGTGGGGGGAGTGGGATCTGCACCTGAGAGGTACCCACACCCAGAGTATCTATCCTACAGTTGGATGTGGCAGGTGCTTAGGGATATGGGGTCAGAGCCCTCAGAGGGGCTGGTACCTGCCTCTCCCTGCTGGCTCCACCTGCACCTTGGCTGCCTGGGGCCACCGGCACCGTGCCAGCCCTGACAACAAGCCCCATCCCTAGTGCACAAACCCGTGTGGGTGAAACATCCTTTGCACAGCCTCAGCAAGTGCCCAGCACCCTGGCCAAGCACATCTGGCTGAAAGCTGTGGGAGTTGCCCCGGCAATGAGGACACCAGCCCGGAAACACTTCTTTCCCAGAGAGATTCTCTTGTCCCATCCAGGATCCTCTCCTGGCAACATCCCTTCCCCTTCAGCAAGTGCTTGACTGTGGAGTCTGGACAGTGCCCAGGGATGTCACTCACTCTGTTTTGGGTGACAGGAGCAGGGCTGGGAGCTCTGCTTCCCACTGGAGAGTAGAGAAGGGACCACCTGGCTCGTGGCTGGTCCAAGAGTGGGGAATGTGGCTGGGGCTTGCCAGCAGCCAGGAGTGGCTGCCAGGTTGTCCAGGATTTCCAACACTGGCCAGGTTGTCCCCACACTGGGGACACAAACTGCTTTAAACCCTCACTGTGAACCCTGAGAGTCACACATTGACCTTCAGCTCCTGCCACTGTGCTCCATCAGGACACTCGACAACAGCCGACTTTCCTGCAGGAGGGGGACAAGGACTGGAAAGCTCCTTCCACCTCTGCGGGCACTGCAGCAACCAAAGCTCTTGCATCCTGCTTCTGTGGGAGCCTGGGGTGTGGTTGGGAGGGGGTGCTGTGGCCAATGCCATCACAAGATGCTCAGGCTGGTGAGGGTGCACAGGGATGGATGGGGGGGGGCTCACCCCAAGCACTGGGGTCCCACAGCATCGCTCTCCAGCCCCACTCCCCCACAGTGTCCCACGACTTGTTGCTATTGTCATCTCCAATATCACGCAGGGATGTGAAGGGCTGGAAGTCACCTCTTTTCCTGCCAGGTTAAATCGCTCCCTAGGAATGTCTATTATTCCCACAAGTCAACTTTCCCCTCTGCGGTATGTGTCAAGGGTCAGGGCTGGCACCACATGAAAGCGACGGGTATTCAATAACTGAGAGCCGTGGAAAGGCTTCAGTCCAAGCCCAGCCACGTTGGGGTTTATTGATGCGGATGCCTTTCCCCATTTGTTTCCTATAAACAGCACATGGTAATATTTAGTAGGTTTCAAACAGAGCTTTTTGCATATTCTCCCTTGTCTGCAGAGAGCTGCTCAGTAGTAGACAGTTTTAATTTACTTAATGCAATTTCTGCTTTTTGTTCTTCCAGAAGGTCTGGATTGGTTTTGACCCTGTCGCCCCAGCAAATTACTGTAATTCCCAAGGGGCTAAGAGCAGGAGTCCAGGATCCACTCTCTGCAGGGGTGAGGACAAGGGATCTCACTCCCCCCCAGACCCTCTGGGACACAGCCTCAGGAGTTGGGTGCATGTTGGGGCTGTTTGGGGTCGTGCTGGCTGGCTCCCACTCCTGCCCAGGCCAGCAGCACGTGGTGCTCACCAGCTCTGGAGGAAAAAAAAAAAACTATTGCAAAAGCTGCCACTTCCCCATCCTCAGGGCTGGCGTAAATTGGGGCAAAGCCCTGAGTGCTCAGTGCCAGGGATGGAACATGACTGCAGGCTGACCCCAGAGCAGGGAATGCCTGTGAGCACAAAGCAGAGATCCCACCAGAGCAGGGCTCCTGGGGAGCACTTACACAAGAAAGGGAAGCATGATCTGCTCCCAGAGAGCAGCTGTTTTATTCCTTGTCTCCGTGCTCCTGGCAGCAGCACTACACAGCCAATGCCAGGCACGGAGCAGCACCGAGCTGGCAGCAGAAGAGGCTCAGATGCCCCTCCAGGTGATTTTTTTGCCTCTGTAAATGCCCACAGAGTCTTGGCTCTGCAGCAGCTGCCTCGGGCTGGTGGCAGAGTCCCAGTCACTGAGCACACAATGGATTCACAGACCCCAAGCCAGCCGCACTGGGTGTCTGTCCCAGTCCCTCCGTGTGTGGAATACTGGGCAGGTTCCTCCAGGCAGCAGCTTCCAGGCCCACTGACAGCCAGGAATTCTTGGTGCAGTGCTGTTGTCACCCTGCCAGACCTGGGCACCTCGTCACCACTGTCACCCTGCCAGCCTCAGGCAGGGGTTAAGCCTCTGCTGCCACTCCCCACCAGCACCCGCCACCAGAACTCAGGCAAGAGGAGACCAAAGAATTGACACCGTGATTCTTTTAATGCAATTTTTTCTAAAATGCAGCTTTAAAGTGACTTGGAATGGTCAGCAATGAGAAATAAGGGATGGTTTTATGCTCTGCAATGTGACCATGTGGCACCTCTGCCACCAACACCCACGTGCCATGCCTCTGACTGCTCTTACAGCCACTTGCTGTCCCATCACAGGGCATATGTCACACCAGGCATCCAAAGGGACTCTTTGGGGCCAAAAAAGGGATAGGGTGAGCCATCCAGTCCCAGATGACCCAACATTCCTCCAGAAAAGCCAAAAAAGAGCAGCACAAGCAGTGGGTTGCTCACTCTCACCTCACATTCGGGCATAAACCATCACAAATTCTGGAGCTCACAAAGACCTCGAGGGGCTGTGCCTTCATGCTATATAAAGTGATTTGGGAATTCAATGCCTGACTGTGTTCTCCAGCTCTGGGTGGCAGAGGAAGCTGATGTTCCAATCTCTTGCTTTTTGTTATCTAATACCTCTTTATGTATTTTCAGAGCAGCAAGTGCCACAGGTGAAGTAACTGGGAAATTCTGCTGTAGCCTGAACACCGGTGAGAACAAACCCCAGCACCACCTTCACACCATGCAGCCTTTACATCTTCCAACAGCAGAACAGAGCCTGAAATATCTGTAACACCTCCCAGGCCTCAGCCTGAGCTTGGTTCTCACTCTGTGACTCCTCATGCAGCCCTGGGCTGTGCCTGCTCTGGAGCACTGATGCCATTTTAGCTGCTCTTTCTCCATGTAAATCAGTTCCCACTGCTCCACTGGAGTTTGACCTTCTCCCCTCCCAACAGGACAGCATCAAGGCTTCTGGGGGACACTGGAAATGAGGACACCAACCATGGGACTCCCAGGTTTCTGTGGTGCCACAGTCCCCTGAGCAGAGCAACCCTCACCCTGGTGCCAGCACTCCAACAGCTCTCTCCAGTCACCCCTTTGGATCAAGCCTGCATTTGCCAGTGATTCAGAATCAAGTACAGGAAGCCAGTTTGATCTACAGAAACACTACACACATCTCCAAGTAGATTTTAAACACCTCATTTAAGGAAGGATAGGGTTTAGCAGGGAATCAGTGGGCTCTTGTAGCTTGGTCTCCAATTCTGGCCATCTGACACCGATGCAGATGTGAAGAGACCGCAGCTCTCCTGGAGTCTGAGCAGTTGCTCTCACAAAACCCAGGTCACAACTGGAAACACAGTAGGAAGCCCCTGAGGGGAGGGAAAAGGACATCACCTGATGAAAAAGCTTCAGAATGAACCTGGGAAATAAACACCAACCAGACAATTGTCTTCTACAGAGGATGGAAGTGAAAGTAGAAGAAAATAACATCTGAGACAGTCAGTGAGTCAGTCTGAGTGTGCAGGGGCAGGAGATCCCTATGGATCTGTGAGGAAAGCTAATGGCCAAACCCAGCTGGTCCCTCCAGTCCCCTGTGAGATGGGGCTGTGGTTCACTCTTCCCCAGCTGGAAGGTTGTCTTCAATCCTCCTGATGAACTTCATCCGTATTTCTGTGACGCTGTCGCCCTTCAGGGTGTCCTGGACAAATTTCACATCGACAGCCATCTGCACCTAAGTTAGGGAAGAGTAGAGAGGAGCTAGTAACTCCCTCTTCACAGCAGCTTCTCCAGGGACTGAATGATCCTGGAGCATCAGCTTAAGGGCTCTAAGAGCATCCAGGGCTCTACACAGCCCTAAATTGGAGACACAGCTGTTCTCTTCTCCCAACCGATGCCCAGCTAGGGCTCACAGCAGTTCTCTCACTCACTGCAGAGTGAGGATTTTGGAGCTTCATACAAACTCAGGGAGATACATGTGATTGACCTTGGGTCGTGGCTGAGGCACCACCTCTGGGCCTCAGCTGCCACACATGACAGCAGCCAAGTGCTCCTGCAGCTCTGCCATTCTCCTGGGAATGTGTTTGAAGTTCAAAGCAAACCCAGATGTCATGAACAGGGACCAGAAGTCAAGTATCTGCTGACACCTGGCTATCCATACACCATCCCAAGGGAAGAGATGTAGCTCACCATTTCCAGGGCACCTCGCAGCACCCCACAGAGCAGGTTGGAGTAGATGAGGGTTGAGTGGTTGTCAGGGAGCTCCACAAAGTCCACCAAGGGGTTGTTTTCCAAGATCAGGGAGAACTCGTCACCCCCAGGACTCCAGTTGGTGATGCTTGGAGTGATGCCCAGGTACATCTTAAATGCAATCTGTTGTGGCAAACAGGAGGAACAAGAACAGGTGAGGCAACAGCACAGCTCTGATCTTTGTAAAATTACTCAAGGAGCTTGCAAACATCTCTCCTTTCTTCCAGTTCCCACCACCCAGCAGTACTTGGGCTACAGCTTATTTTTTCCCTCCCCAAAACCTTCATCAAACTCTTAGAACAGTCAGAACAGAACAGAGTGGCAAATATTCCATCCTCACATGCCAAACCCCCCAAAAAACCTGACAAAGCTGTGTTTGGACATTTACCTTTGCAATAACATCTGCAGTTTCCCGGAAATCATGGCATCTCCCAACACTGGAACGGGCCAAGAAGTCCTCGATGAGCCGGACACCGATATTGTAACCCCTGTGAAGGGACACAGAAAGACAACAAATTTCTTTATAAAAGAAGGCAATGAAGAAGCAAAGTCTAATCTGAGAAATGACAGCGTTAAACAACCTCAGCCTGCTAGGAGTTTGCTCCTGGAGCAGCACACAGGGATGTGGCTGTGATCCCTGCTGTGATCCCAGCTCCAGCACAACAGATCCATCCCAGTGTGCATGCACTCACATTTTGTCCAGCTGCTTGTTGACATCGTCGTCGTTCTCATAGTCCTTGCAGAGCTGGGTCACCAGGGCGCCGTAGGTGAGCGTGAACAGCTCCGAGTTCTGTGCACAGGAAAAGGGATTCAGCCAACAGAACCCACCTGGACTGCACTGCCTCCGTGTCGAGCGCCGCCACCCTCGGCACCGAGAGGGGAACAGGGACCTGCTGTCTCAAAGGAATCTGGTGCTTAACAAGGAGAGATCCCAGCTCCAATTCTGGCAACAACTTCATTCTCCTCAGAACAGGGCTTGGAGGAACCTGATCTACTGGAAGGCACCTCTGCCCTTGGCAAGGGGTGGAACTGGATGAGTTTTATGATCCCTTTCAACCCAAACCATTCTGGGACTTTGGGAGAGACCAACACCTCCTGGATAGATGGAGGTGCCATGCCAGGGCCCTGAATTTACCTCAATCACTGGCCTAGAGCTGAGATCTGACTCAAACTCTTCCCTCTGTTTCATGAACATGTTACAAAAGGGCAGTGCCCGTGAGGATCCAGCTCCGGTCCGTCCAACAGGCCCAAAATGCTCCTCCAGTCAGGGATTTATGAAATTCTGTACCAAGAAAAAGGACTCATCTGGTCCTAGAAAGTTGTCCAGGCACAGAATTTGCTTCACAGATTGAAATCAGCTCCTCAGACCCAGAACAGGCTCAGGGAGGCCAAACCCAGGCCAGCTCAGCACTCAGGTGCTGTGCACGTCCACTCTGGGACTGGCCAGGACCAAAGTCACTCATGTTTTCTTTGCACAATTGCCAGATTTGCAGAAAATTTGTGAAAAAAAGGGAAAAGTTCTCCTCTCCCAGCCACATCTTCAATTCTCACCCTGAAACGATGTCACAGAGCACTTTTTGGGAGCCATGAAGCCAGACCACTGATTAATGAGGTCATTACAGGCTGCAGAACAAAACTCTGCAAAAGGAAGTTTTGTTTTGGGGAACAAACAAACCCCCAGCACTGGTTTCTGCTGTCAGTTTTGGCATGCAGAGGGATCACAGGGGCTGACCTGGGATCTGTCACCTACCATGAGCTGCAGAGAGGCAGAAGGTGAAATGAATGGCAAATACCAATACTAGAGAATGAAAGCAGCAGCAGGCAGGGAGGGAAAAGAGACAAGATCAGAGTTAAGTGACAACACAGATCACCGTAAGTTCACACAAAGCCACAACAAACACAGAGGAAACACCCCCAAACAAATAGGAATTGGGTTTGTAGAGTACACAGGGAATTCCACCTTGTCTTGTTATTGGATTAGGAATATATTCTTGCCTGTGAGGGTGGCAAGGTCCTGCCACATGGTGCCCAGAGAAGCTGTGGCTGCCCCTGGATCCCTTGGAAGTGTTCAAGGCAAGGCTGGACAGGGTTTGGAGCAACCTGGGACAGTGGAATGTATCCCTGTCCATGGAATGGGATGAGCTTTAAGGCTTCAGGTATGAAAACAACCAGTCAGGCTGCTTGGAGCTGTTTGGATTTAAAGAACTGACATATTCTTTGGGGGTTTTACTTAAAAATTTGCATTCCTCTTGGAAAACTAAAAGTTGGGCGATTCACATCACCAGAAGGACAAGGTGGAAGTTCCTTTGGCTCAGCTGGAGTCAGAGACCTGGCAGAGAATTTTAAGAGACATGCAGAACAGGTTTTAAAGGTTTCAGTCGTTTTAGTAAAGACAGAGGTGGAGAGGGGATGGGGATGGATGGAGGGAATCCAGCTGTCCCCAGCCTGAGGAGCTGCCACCACGTGAGGCCATGGCCCTGTCACCTGCCACCATCAGCCCCAACACACCCAGAGCTGATCCCACCTATTGCTGAGACTTTATTATTAAAGGCAACTTGAGCTGTTACAATAAGGCAAACTCCTACATTTGGATTTGGACAAAAAAAATTTCCTTTTCAGCCCATTGGATGTAACGGAAGTGTCCAAAGTTCGCCCAGTATTTTTATTATTTGACTCTGCAAAGCACTGTGCATCTGTTCTATGGCTACAGAAGTGTCAGAACTCCAGTGAATTAACACAATTTTTTATATAATCATTATATTTAAGGAGCTGAATCCCTAAAAAGAATCCCCTGGGGTGTGGAGAGGCAGGAGAGGGGAGCTAAGCCTGACCCAGCTCCTCCTCACGGCCAAAGAGGGAGAAAAAACACAGTTTGTTTGGGGTTTTTTTATTGCTTATTTTGCTTTAAAAATCAATGAATTCGACCTGGTTTTGACCCAGCATTCGAGCTCAGTGCTGGAGCTTCGGGTTCCATCTCTCAGCTCCTGACTCAGCCGGGCTGATAACACGGAATGAGCTGGAGAGGGGAAGCGAGCCACTCCAGGGAAGCGAACTTCCCACAAACGGGAGCGCCCGGTGCCGCTGAGGGCCGCCCGGTGCCGCCCGGTGCCGCCCGGTGCCGCCCGGTGCCGCTGAGCGCCGCCCGGTGCCGCTGAGGGCCGCCCGGTGCCGCCCGGCCCCGCCGCACAGGGCCTGCGGGCCTGGCCTGATCACCCCCGCCCCGGGCCGGTTCACCGGGTGCCCCACGCCATGCGCTCGCCTCGCCGGCCCCACCGTTACCATTTTCTTGCTCTCGGTGCCGCGCCCGCCCTGCCGCGACATCGTGTCCGCCCGGCCCGGCCCGGCCGCTCCGTCCGCCGCGGGGCACCAGGAGAACCCCCGGCCTGTCGCGGGGCACCACGGGACGCGTAGTTCCCGCCGCGCCGCCCTCCGCTCCCCGCCCGGCCGGATGGACTACAAATCCCAGAGTGTATCGCGCGGAAGAAGGGTGACGCTCTTCTGCATCACGTGATCGCAAGGCGCCGACCAATCGCGGCGTGGAAGAGGGGTCAGGTGACGGCCGCTGTCGCCGCCAGGGGGCGCTGCCGCTCGCCGCAGCAATGGCGGCGTCGAGGCGGCGCTGGGCCCGGCCGGTGACGGAATGGTGACCCCCGTGCTGCTCCCTACGGTCCGTCCCAGCCCTGCTAGCTTCCTGCAGGCGTCCCGGTTGATGTTGCCGGGACAATAACTCCTCATGAGCGAGGGTCTCGCCTTGGGAAAGGAGCCGTTCCCGGTACTCCTTCTCCCACCTTGGTTCCACGCTGCCACCTTGGAATCGGAATAGAATCTGGAGAATCCCGAGCTGGGACATACAAGAATGGAGTCCAACTCCTGGCCCTGCACAGGACTCCCCAACAATCCCACCGTGCACCCGAGAGCATTGTCCGAATGCTCCTTGAGCTCTGCCTGGGCCAGGCCCTGGGGAGCCTGTGTCTGTGCCTTCCTTGCCCAGCTCCAGGGGCTCCACAGAGGCTGATTCCTGGGGAGAAGGGCAGCTGGTGGCCGTGGGTGGATGAAGCAAGCCTTGTGCCGGCAGGACTGGGCAGGCTCGGAGCCTTAGGCTGCTGATCAATGTGGAACACAAACAGGTTTGCATCCTGTGAGGCCCGCAAATGGCCCTGCAAGAACAGGGCAGAGGACAGGGTGTCACAGAAACCAGCCTGGCTCGGGGCTGCAGGCATTGCAGGGAATATTCCCTGGAATAACCCAGCTTCCCCTCGCCAGCATGGCCCCTGGTGCACCAGGTTCTGCTCCCAGAGAGTGCCTGGCATTATTTACTTATTTATTTAATCTCCTGTTGTTTATTTACTTATCACATTATGTCCCTGTCCTGGACCTGTCACTGAGTGAGTGCTGACCTGGCTGGGGTGGTGTGCTGGGGGCAGGACATGCTCTGGGCACAGAAGGAGCACCCAACTCCTGCTGATTTAGGAATCCAGCAGCTGGGAGCTGGCTGGCTGTCACCACGGAGCAGGAGTGTGGGGACAGGCCAGGCTGCAGTGACCTTACATGGCTGCATCCCCAGAACACGGCCAGCTGCGAGGCACTGGGCCCAGCCCTGGAGCGTGGTGTGGTTGTCCTGGGCTGGGGGGCTGCCAGCAGCACCTCCATTGTGCCAGAGAGCTGTTGGGATGTCTGTGCTCCCTGTCTCCAGCTCTGCAGTGCCAGGTCCCCCTCCTGTTCCCAATCCCAAATGCCACCACAGTGGCCCCAGGGTGCTGGTGGCCAATCATTGAATCCTAGAACACCCTGAGATGGAAGGGACCCACAAGGACCAAGGAGTCTGTCCTGGTTTGGCTCTAATTGTAATTTTGTAATATTGACACCTGATTAGACCAATGTAAAAAGGTGGATACGCCTTTGGTGAATACACATTATAAGACATAAAACTCCAGGAACAGCTCTCTTGGTTTCTGGCCGTAGAGGAGGTGGTGGGCTGGGTCCAGGCTGGCCCCAGCTCAGCCCATATGGCTGGGCCTGGGCTGGCCCCGTGGGCTGGCTGAGATCTCTGTCCCCAGAGGGGTGGTGAGCGAGCTGCTGAGCCCCTCACTGGGGAGCCCACCAAGCCCTGTCCTGGTGGATGGCTGGGGCTCTTTGCCAGCAGGAACAAGCCCTTTTCTAACAGAGCCTGTCAGACTGAGCCAGACAGGGACTGTGATGGCACCAGGAGCAGTTTAAGAGAGAGTGGCCCGGGGTCAGGAGCAGCTGTGCAGCTGCCACCATTCCAGACCAGGATCGGAGGGGCCAGAGTGATCTCACACGGACACCTTGGCATGGCTGGAAATGAACTTTGTGTGCTCAGACAATTCAAGCCAGCTTTACTATGGACAGAAAAATAAAAGTGTCAGTGGCAGCTTTTCCTGTTTTCAGCACCCTGGTAAAGTCAGGCTGGCGTGGCTCACATGGTGTTGGCAGAGCCCACGTGGCCAGCAGAGAGGCACGGCGAGCCATGTTCCTGATGCAGAGCTTGGACCAGATCAACCTGTCAGCGTTACAAGACTTCATAAAAACTGTTTCAATTAATAGTAAAACTTGAGAACAAATGACTTTATGAATACCATTTCTCTCCTGAATTAGAAAAAGGAAAATAAGGTGAACACATAGAAACAATAACATAGGATTTGGAGGTCAGTAAAGAAAAAGTTAATTCTAGATGGAGGGGATTCAAGAGATGCTTTGAGCTTGAATTGAAATCCTGTAACGCTATGGTGAAGGTATATTTGGTATATCAGACTTCGTTTTTTTCCCTTGTAACTCACAGAAATGCACTGGGGGATGTGGCATTCTAAGACAGCTCTGAGCTGAGGCATCAGCAGTTGAAGTACAGATATTGCTGTAGATTCAGTGAGAAACTTGAACATGAAGAAATGAGAAACCTTGCCCTAGAGATAGTAGCCGAAAACCTCTAGTCCCAGAGATGGACAAAGAGAACTTTTGCTTTATGTTGGAGTAGCTCACCCTTAAAATAGAACCCAAATAAATTGAAATGGCCCATGAAAGCAGCTGTAAGAAAACTGCAAACAGATTTTTTTTCTATGTCCTGGGTGGTGGATTTTCTTTGTGATATTAAAACCACGAGAAAACTGTTTTCTTGTAAAAAAGTCTCCAAAGTATGGCAAGAAAAACTTTTCTCCCTAAGTGAACTGAAGAAAACTATTCCAGAGGTAGTAAACTGACTAAAAGTCCATTATCATTATAAAAGAAAGAAGTGTGGGGATAGAGAAAAAAGGTGTCCTGAAGGTTTTATTCTGATTTTTCTTATTATGCTCCTTTTCTGTTAATAAAGTTTTCTTTATACCCTTTCAAGTTTAAACATGCTTTGCTTTTCTCCTAATCCTATCTCACAGCAAAAAATAAACCCACCACAGAGTCCAACTCGTGGCACTGCACAGGGGACACTCCAACAACCCCACCCTGTGTCTGAGAGTGGTGTCTAAATGCTCCTGGAGCTCTGGCAGCCTCGGGGCCGTGCCCATTCCTTGGGGAGAATGCCCGACCACCCTCTGGGGGAAGAAACTTTTTCTGATGTCCATCATAAGAAGACACCGCGTCCCTGGTTACCGCAGGAGGCCGTGGCTGTGTCCCGGGACGCATGAGGGACACACAGCCCTTGCCGAGCTGGGGGCACACAGGACACCCGCGCTGGCATCGCACTCATCCTGCCATCGTGTCCAGGGAGCACACGGAGATCCTTCCCGGTTGGAGCCGTTACTGCCCCGCTGCAGCCGGGGGCACCGAGAGCTGGTGTGACAATAGGAACTGGCCGGGCTGCTCTGCCGGTTCACCGCCCGCACATGGAAGATGCTCAGAGGGTGGAACAGAAACGCCCCGACCTGTTCCGGCGCTGGGGCCGGGCTGCGCGGGGCTCGGGGCGAGCCGCCCCTGGAATACAGATTCCGATGCACGGGGTGAATTTCGCAAATCTCCCCGGGACCTGGCAAAGTCCCGGCTCCCCTCTAACCCGTCCCGTCCGCCCGCGCTCCGCCCCGTCCGGTGGGCGCAGGACCGACTGCAGCGCGCTCCGCCCCGCCGCGCCCATCCCGGAGCGCCGGGGCCGGGCCGGGCTGAGCCGAGCCGTTCTGTGCAGATCCTGGGAGCCGGGCCGGGCCATGCCGTGCAGATCCCGGGAGCTGAGCCGGGACATACCGTGCGGATCCCGGGAGCCGAGCCGTGCCGTGCCGTGCGGATCCCGGGAGCCGGGCCGTGCCGTGCCGTGCAGATCCCGGGAACCGGGCCGGGAAATGCCGTGCAGATCCCAGGAACCGGACCGGGACATACCGTGCGGATCCCGGGAGCCGGGCCGGGCCATGCCGTGCAGATCCCGGGAGCCGTGCCGTGCCGTGCCGTGCGGATCGCGGGGGCTGAGCCGTGCCGTGCCGTGCGGATCGCGGGGCCTGAGCCGTGCCGTGCCGTGTGGGGCTCTCCCAACAGTGGCGCTGGGGTTCCGAGTCCTGGTGCTGAGCGCGGCGCTGGGTGCGGGGGCGGTCCGGGCTAAATCGCCCCCCTTCCCATTCTGGGACCCCTCGCTGCCCTGGCACCGCCGCCTCGACGACCTGCTGGGCCGGCTGAGCCCCGCCGAGCTGGTGCTGCAGGTGAGGGGGCGGCGAGACCCTCCCGGGGACCCCCGCGGGACTCCCCGCTCAGCGCTGCTGCCCTGCAGGTGGCGAGGGGGGGAGCGATGGGGAACGGCCCCGCGCCCCCCATCCCGCGGTTGGGCATCGCACCCTACAACTGGAACACCGAGTGTCTGCGGGGCGATGGCGAGGCACCTGGATGGGCCACGGCTTTCCCGCAGGCTTTGGGGCTTGCCGCTGCCTTCAGGTACCAGCACCGGGGATGTGGGATGGCACCTTGTGGGACAGTCCGCCCTTGCCTACACCGCCCTGACACCCCTGCGCTGTCCCCACAGCCCCGAGCTCATCTACCGTGTGGCCAACGCCACGGCCACCGAGGTGAGAGCCAAGCACAACAGCTTTGCTGCTGCTGGCCGCTACAGTGACCACACCGGGCTTAGCTGCTTCAGCCCCGTCCTGAACATCATGAGGCACCCGCTGTGGGGGAGGAACCAGGTGCAATCTTGGGCGGGCTAGGATCAGGCCACATAGGACCATGGCTGACCAGTTGGACATGGCCATGGCTTGCCAGGCTGTGGGGATGTGGGGACAGGGCCCCCAGAGCTGACACGATGTGCCTTGGACAGGAGACATATGGGGAGGACCCGTTCCTGAGTGGGGAGCTGGCCCGCAGCTTTGTGCAGGGGCTGCAGGGCCAGCACCCCCGTTATGCCAAGGCCAGCGCTGGCTGCAAACATTTCAGTGTGCATGGAGGCCCTGAGAACATCCCTGTCTCCAGGCTAAGCTTTGATGCCAAGGTGAGCGCAGTGGGGCAGGGGGTGTTAAGTAGTCAGGGGACACTCCAGGTGCTGACCCCACTCTTCTGTGGTGTTTGCAGGTGCTGGAACGGGACTGGCGCATGACCTTCCTGCCCCAGTTCCAGGCATGTGTGCGTGCTGGCTCCTACAGCTTCATGTGCAGCTACAACAGGTGTGGGGTGTGGCGGGGGCCACGTGGGCTGGGCTGCCCTTGGCATGGCCAGTGCCCTGCTCTCCTGGCTGCCCCATCCCCTCTCCAACAGGATCAATGGCATTCCCGCTTGTGCCAACAAGAAGCTGCTGACAGACATCCTGCGTGGCGAGTGGGGGTTTGATGGGTACGTGGTGAGCGACGAGGGGGCTGTGGAGCTCATCATGCTAGGGCACCACTACACACACAGCTTCTTGGAGACGGCGGTCGGTGAGCTCATGGGCTGGGAATGGGATCAGTCCCCAGGCATCACAAAGCCATGACAATTCTCCTTTCTCCCTGGCATGGCAGCCTCAGTGAACGCTGGCTGCAACCTGGAGCTCTCTTATGGCCTGAAGAACAACGTGTTCATGCGCATCCCTCAGGCTCTGGCCATGGGCAACATTACACTACAGGTTAGCTCAGGGGAGTGGGACCAGGGGTGTGAGCAGAGAGTCTGGGCTGTCCATGCCAAGCACAACTGAGATGTTGGGGTCGGGGTCTCCACAGATGCTGCGTGACCGAGTCCGGCCACTCTTCTACACACGGATGCGGCTGGGGGAGTTTGACCCCCCAGCCATGAACCCCTACAGCTCCCTGGACCTGAGTGTGGTGCAGAGCCCTGAACACCGAAACCTCGCACTGGAAGCTGCTGTCAAGAGCTTTGTGCTGCTGAAAAATGTGCGGGGTACACTGCCTCTGCGGGCCCAGGACCTGTCTGGCCAGCACCTCGCGGTGAGCCCCTGCAAGGTGGTGGGCAGGGGGACACGCTGGCTCCACACCCATGGCACACAGCTGTCAAAGGGCTGTTGGTGCCCACCCTCACCCCTGTGCCCTCTGCAGGTTGTGGGTCCCTTTGCTGACAATCCCCGCGTACTGTTTGGGGACTATGCACCAGTGCCAGAGCCTCAGTACATCTACACTCCCCGGTGAGACAGAGTGGTCCCACCTCATGTCCCCCTCTCCTGGTCACTGTTCCCTTCTTCTGGGCACTGTCCAGGGCTGCTGCTGGTGCTGCTTGGCCCTTGGCTAGTGGCCAGGGTAAGGGGGCTGTCCCCATTGCGCCAACCCTGGAGACCTGTGTCCTCTGCTCTTCCCTGATGTAGGAAGGGGCTGGAGATGATGGGGGCCAATGTCAGCTTCGCAGCAGGCTGCAGAGAGCCACAGTGCCGGCAGTACTCACGGGCAGAGCTGGTGAGGGTGGTGGGGGCAGCTGACGTGGTGCTGGTCTGCCTGGGAACAGGTAGGTGGGAGCGGGCAGGCACTGGGTGGGCACTGCCAGGGGAAGGGGAGTTGCCCATGAGCTACCTCTGAGGCAGTTGATGCCCCTCTTCCCTGTCTGCCCACAGGGGTGTAAGGGGCTCTCCCTTGGCTGTCCCCACACAGGGGTAGATGTGGAGACAGAGGCGAAAGACCGGAGTGATCTGTCCCTGCCAGGACACCAGCTGGAGCTGCTGCAGGATGCTGTGCAGGCGGGTAGGGGCTCTGTGGAACCTCAACCCACCGAGGTGTGCCCCATCCATGGGACACCCTGGGGCTATCCCAGCAGTGCCACTACAGGGCTCTCAGTGACAGTCACCTCCCTGCAGCTGCTGGGCGCCCCGTCATTCTGCTGCTGTTCAATGCGGGGCCCTTGGACGTGAGCTGGGCACAGGCACATGACAGTGTGGGGGCCATCCTGGCCTGCTTCTTCCCTGCCCAGGCCACCGGCTTGGCCATTGCCAGGGTCCTGCTGGGCAAGGCAGGGGCCAGCCCGGCTGGCCGGCTGCCGGCCACTTGGCCTGCAGGCATGCACCAGGTAAGGCCAGGGCTGCAGGCCCTTAGCCTTTCCCTGCCTTGGTGGCTGGAGCAGCTGTGGAATGTAGGGCTGATTCTTTCCTGTGCCTGCCCAGCCCTGCCCCATTCCACTTGCCCATTGTCCCACAGGTGCCGCCGATGGAGAACTACACCATGGAGGGACGGACGTACCGGTACTATGGGCAGGAGGCCCCACTCTACCCTTTTGGGTATGGGCTGTCCTACACCACCTTCCACTATCGGGACCTCACGCTGAGCTCCTCAGTGCTGCCCGTCTGTGCCAACCTCTCTGTGTCTGTGGTGCTGAAGAACACAGGGCTACAGGACAGCGAGGAGGTGGGCACAGCTGCTCTGCACTGAGCTGGCTGTACAGGGTACAGATGTGCCCGAGCTCCCTCCTGTAAGGACACTGCTGGGGAGTCCCATTGTGCTGACTCCTATCCCTCCATACAGGTGGTGCAGCTGTACTTGCGCTGGGAGCAGTCGTCTGTGCCGGTGCCCCACTGGCAGCTGGTGGCTTTCCGCCGTGTGGCTGTGCTGGCTGGACAGGAGGTCAAGCTGTCCTTCCAGGTGCTGGCCGAGCAACGTGCGGTCTGGGTGCAGGACTGGCGCCTGGAGCCCGGCACCTTCACCCTCTTTGCTGGTGGGCAGCAGCCAGGCCAGAAGATGCGGGCACCCTCAGAGGTGCTGAGTGCACGGTTCACTGTCACCGGCACAGCCCGGCCCTTACATGGGTGTTAGCAGAGGTGGTGGCCACGGGGTGCTGGCAGAGGGAAAGGACACAGAGTACCCCGTGTGCTGCGGGCAGTGTGGTGGTTCTCTGCCCTACAATAAAGTGCTGGTGCTCCGTGGCAGCTGTGTGGGGCCTCCCCTCCATCCTCCCAGCACATCTCCCCACAGCAGGACCATACTGGTCTTGCCCTGATCAGTGCTTTCACCCTCCTCCCATCGTTGTCCCAATCTGAGGCACTGCTGCAGCCCCACACCCTGCCCATGCCCCACACCAGCACAGTGTGTGCTGTGGCCATACATGCGTGCACCTCCTGCTCTATTTATATCTGCCAGGCTGCTCCAGCGCATTCCCTGTGCCAAGGGAGCCCTGGGAGGCTCGTGAGGGCAGGGACTGGCCCTTCTCCTTCTGAGGAAGGATCTCAGATTCTCAGGCAGGATTCAGGGAGCTGGCAGGATGCTGCAGGGAAGGGGGCACAGACGCAGTGGTTGGAACGACCAAGCCCTGCACTGGCCCGAGGGACAGATCCAACTCTGCAGCAGCTCGGGGGCTGTGGAACAGCGCTGGGATGTGATTCCGGCAGCAATGCTGGCAGGGAGCTGGAGCTGGGCAAGAACTCCTCCAGATGATGTTGGAATACTGTGATCTCCTCCAGCCCTGAGGCTGGAGGCCAAGGTGGGGGTGGTGGGGAGCGCGTGGGGCTGCCCAGGCCTGACCCCATGACATCAGGACACTAATTACAGATGCGGCTTGGGATAATTACAGAGCAGGCGAGTGCTGTGGCAGGGCAGGGCACAGCCCGCTGTGGTTCAGCCCATTGCTGGCCCATTTGTCACTGACACCCACAGGGGATTGTCCTGCAGCAGCCAGGATTTACCATGGGCCGTGGTGTAGCCCCATGGCAAGATGCTGGGGGTCTGGTTGTTGCCCTGACATGCTGCTGTTGATGGGTTCCTATTGTATCCATCCACCCCAGGACAGGACACAGGGACAGACACTCATCCACAGGATCCTATTGGGTCACTGCCCCACAGCTAGTGGGAATCAGCTGGAGTATTTTGGGGACAGGGATTCAGATCAGCCCTTGTGGGCACCGTGTCACAGAGCAGCAGGGTGGGAGCAGCCTGGGGCCAGGGCAAAGTCCTGGGTCTGAGGAGAGAGGTAGGAGCAGATAGAAATGGGTGGGATGGGGTATCCCATACAGTAGTTTGCTCAGAGGTGCTGGTGGGGTTTGTTTGCCATCCTTATCCCTGTTTGCTCCCAGACTTACACAGCATCAGATCCCGCTGGCAGGGCTGAGCTGTGGCTGTAGTTATCCTTTGACTTTGGGGTGCTGATCCCTTTGGGTCAGTGTCAGGGCTAGGTTTTGGGCCTTGGGGTGCAGCCCCCTGCCCAGAATGGCCCGATGGACCCATAGCAGTGCAGGGCTGAAGAGCACAGGGAGTGTTGAGGCATGCAGCAGCCAGGGCTGGGTGCTGTGCTCATCGTGAACTCATCGGATTTTCCATCAGCTCAGGGAGGGCAGCTGTTCCCAGCACCACGGGAATGGCAGGGCTGGACCCAGGAACCCCAACACAGCGGGGCTCTGCCTGCAGCAGAGTGATTGATCAATCCCTGCTTGTATAAGCCCATCGACTTGAGCTGGTGTGGCATTCATGTCACACTGTTGGAGCATGGCCAGAGGCCCTGTACACGCACAGCTGCCCCTTCCTCACCATGTCCCCTGCTCCAGACTGACCCCACTGCAAGGAGAAGGACCATGGGCACGGCTGGATCCCGTTCCAGGCTGTCCCAGAGCCTTGAGATGCTCATCTGCTACAGATGATGCTGTGGAACGCACAAAGAGGCTTTGGAAGCCACCCATAGTCACCCTTGGATCATGCCATGGGGTGGCTCCAGTCCCACTCTGCCAGATCCCTTGTGTGCCATGGGAATACAGGGCTGTGGGGCTGCTGCAGCCCCTTGGAGGCTCAGCCATGCCAACAATGTGAGTGGGGCTGTTCCTGTTTCCTGTCCCAGGGCATATCACGGCTTTGGGAGTTTACTGGGACATTGCACTCCCTGCCATCCTCCTGCGGTGCTCAGCTCCCAGAGCTGGGGATTGGCCATGCAGCATTCCCTGGTGGGGAGTCAGCTGGCAGGTGAGGCTCTGGGAGTTTCGGGAAGCCTGTGCTCTGTCTGAGCCAGGTGAGAGGGTGCAGGGATAGAGGCTGTAGGAGGGTGATGACTGGAGGATGATTTGGGGTGTAGGGCTACCCCTGCAGCATCACAGTGGGGCCTCCCTGTCTGCTGAGGAACTGCCTGTCCCTGACTCAGGGGAATGCACTTCCAAGGGAAACGGCTGGATTCAGGTAAACCAGTTTGCCTGGTAGGTGAGGGAGAATGAGTGGCAGGGGATCTCCTGGCCTGCGGTGACATCATTTTCAAAACAGGCATCTCTGATGGGTGCTGCCCGCAGAAAACTAATTCTGTTCATCCACACACCCAGAGCCGGGCACTCTGAGGGATGTCTGGAACAGGATGTGATGGACAAGGACATGTCCCTGCCTCCTGGTGCCCCTGCAGAGCCTGGAGCCGTGTTCCTCCCACTTCTGGTGCTGTCCACTTGTTCCCTATCCTGGCCGTGCCGCTATGTTCGCGTCCAAGCAGGGCCAAAAGGGGTTTCAGGGCTGAGCAGGGCAATCGGGGGCGGCTGCTCCTGCCCGGGGAGCGGGAGAGGCCTCTGTTGTCTGCCGGTTACCGGGACAGGGTGGGATGCGGGGAGGGGAAGCCCCGCGAGCGGGGGCGGGTGCTGGCGGTGACTAAGGCTCACGTGTGACAGCGAGCGGGGGAGCAGCATCTCCAAGGCTTCTCGAACAGCTGAGGTGGGGCTCGGAAACGGGAAATGTGTGTCTTTCTTGAGGTGCCTGAGCCCGGGGCAGCTGGTCCGGGTGGCGCTGGCTGGAATTGCGGTGCTGCTCGGGGCGGGGCGTGTTTGCTGCGGAGCCAGCGCTTCGCGCGTGACCGGAGCATCGTAAAATGTGTGTGCGAGCCCCAAAATCCGGGAGAGCAGGGGCTGAAGGCGGACGAGCAGAGCTGGGGGATGCTGAGCACTGAGGGGGCAGGCAGAGGGGCAGACCCGAGGCGGGGGTGACGGGTGCGGGGGTCCCAGCCGCGGCTGCGGGAGGAGCGGCGCCGGGTTGTGGCTGCGGAGCCGCGACTGGAGCCGGGGCGAGGCGGAGCATCCATCCCCCGGCCGCTCCCCCCGGCCGGGGCCGCGGGGCCGGGGCGGGGAGCGCTGAGCGTCCTCCCCCGCGGGCCGGGGGGAGCGGGGCTGGGCCATCCCCTGCGCCTGCCGTGCCATGGAGCGGAGCTGCGCCGGGCGGGAGCCGCAGCCACGGCCCCAGCCCCAGCCCCTCGGTAAGCATTCGCGGCGGCACCGACGCCGGTACCGGCTGCGGGGGGGTGCCCTAGACCCCCTCCCGAACCACGGGGCCGCGGGGAGTCGGGGTGCGAGATGCGGCCGAGGGCTGCAGGATGCGGCCCGGGGGTGCGGGGTCTGCCAGGGGGTGCGGGATGCGGTCAGCCGTGCCGGCGGAGATGCGGCGGAGCGGAGCGGGGCGGCAGCCCGGGGAGGCGGTGGAGGAGCCGGGGCGAGGGGGGGGGGAAGGCGAGGCGGGGAATGCGCTGCAGGGGCCGGGGCTGCTTCCCGGGAGGGACAAAGCCTGGGCACGGCCCTTCCATCTTGGGGAGGGCCTTGGCGGCCCCGGCCCCGCCGCCGTGGGGGCTGCAAAGGGATTGCCTTTAGGGAGCCCCGGCGGTGGCGGCGCCGGCACCGCCCCGGCTCGTCCCCGCCGGCCGGTGGGCGATGTCCCCTGTGGGAGGCACCCGCTGCCCCCCGCCCGCCCGGAGCCGCCCCCGCCCCTCCGCCTAAAGTCGCGGTCGTCCCGGCAGGGCCTGTCCCGCTGCCCCGGGATGAACCGGGGAGGGCGGCGGTGGGGCCGCGCTCGGAGCCGGGGCGCTCCCTCTCGGGGCTCCAGAGCTGCTCTCGCTGTGACTAAGCAGAGCTCCGCGGTGGAGCCGCTTCCCACCGCGGGAGGAAGAGGAGAGGCGGCTCCCCTCCCCCTCATCGGCCGGGCCCGCGGACAGGGAGGAATGGCTGTGGCTCCTGGCGATGCTGAAAACCGGCGGCTCCTGCGCCAGCCGGCCGTGGGTCCTGGCATCGCTGCCAGTCGTGTTGCCTTGAGTCCTGCTCTCTGCCTCCGCCGCCTTCCCGCCCGCTGTTGGCCTGCCCGCTCGATGCTATCGCTGCCCGGGGATCAGGGCTGGCCTCCCTGGGTTCCCTGCACACCCGGGTGGGTCATTGGCTGCTCTACTGTGAGCACAGAATGGTACTGAAGGAGCACAGGCGGTTTTGCATCATGTCCTCCATCAGTGACCATCCCTGACCTGTCCCGTGAGGGTGACCTGCGTGACTGGGCTGCTTCCTGTCTTGCTGCCTTGAGTGGGTCGGAGCCACCAGCAGGGATGGGATTTCACTCAAGGGACCAGGACCCACCATGTGTGGGGCAGCCAGTGGCACTGGAGGCCAGAAACTCATGAAGGGCAGCCAGGGCAGGGTGTGACCTGCAAAGATGCCCAGGTGGGCAGAGGGATGCAGTGAACAGAGGGACGAGGACCAAGGCAGAGAGCAGGCAGAGGTCTGTCCTTATGCAGGTTTCCCCCAGCTTCTCCAGCCCTTCTCCCTTGGCACAGCAGACAGGGAGGGCGAGCTGGTTGCCTGCCAGTGCCTGTGTTTGGGAGCTGCAGTTCAGGAGTTCTCCCAGCACAGGAGCCACTGCTGCAAAACCGTCAGAGCAACGTGATTCGATGTGCAGAGTGGTGATGTGACAGTCCCGTGGTGCCATGTCCAAAATAGTTAGCTCTCGCTCCTTGGAGGGCTCTGAGCAGGGTCGGGCAGCCCCACAGGCAGCCTGCCAGGAACAGAGCTGGATCCTGCACAGCCCCAGCCGTGGTAGGTGCTGCATCCATGTTGTGAGGCACAGGACCTGATTTTGGGGGTACTGACCTGCTCCCCAAGGGGCTGGCAGGCAGAGCCCCTTCCAGCCAGGTTTCTGTTTCCCAGTGTGATGCTAGCAGACAGGTTTTTGGGAACACGGCTGGGCTGGCTGCCCTGGGCACTGGTGGCATTGCATGGGTCGCCCCAAGGACGAGGGCACCTCCTGTCGCCACTGCCAGTGAGCCAGATGGATGGTGGGCAGGTGTTCCTGCCCCTGCCCTCGGGCTGTTTGGGGTTGCACTGTGACCACAGCCACAGTTTACTGTAGGAGTGCTGGGACCAGCAGCAGGTCCAGCCTCCTTCCTTCACATGTGTTTTAAACCCTGGAAACCCCCTGGCTCTGGACTTGCTCTTCTCACAAGATCCCAAGTTCCTCTTGCTGCTCTGCAGCTCGGCACATCACTACTGGCTCAGCAGTGCTGTGGGAGCTCAGTGACATCTGCCCTGGCCATGGCTGCCCCCCATACTCCTGTCTCAGAGCCTTGGCAGGACACGAGCCCTGGGAAAGCGGGGTGCATTGCCTCTTTCTCCTGCCTGGCACCTGGTTGTGTTCTCCCAGGGGCCCTGCTGCTTGCCCCCTCCTGCCCTGCTCCAGCCTGTCACCGTAAGCTTGTCCCCTGAAGCTGTGGGCAGTGGTGGGGCACTGTGCTGAAGCCCAGCTAGCTGCCAGCTCTGTTTCACTGGCTCCAAGGTGGCGGAGGGAGGAGCCAGCCATGGGTGACAGTGCCCGTGTGCTTGGGGACAGGCTGCAAGTGGCTGTCCTCGTTGGGGACAGGGTGTCATTGCTGATGGTGGCTGCCAGGGTGGCACTGGCCACCCCCGAGGCAGGGGCTGCTGGCATTGTCTGTGTCTCCCTGTCCAAGCATGTGAGCCAGCACCGAGGGTGTGTATAAGTGCTGTGCCTGCTGGCAGGATGTAGTGGGGACATTGCTCACTGTCCCTGTCATCCAGGTGTGAGGGTTGCTGCAGCACAGGGGAATCCCAGGAGCTGGGTGGGACTGGGCAGGGCTCAGCCCCAAGGCACATCTGAATGCTGGGGCAGGGGGGTGGGATCAGGGGCTTGGAGCATCCCAGTCCATCCCACAGTGCTCCAGTGGCCTCAGGCAGAGTGGACACCAGCACCCACAGAGCAGTCCCTGCTCTGCAGCCATGGCTGCCTTCCTGCTCTGCACCAGGACCCGCTGGCAACAAGAGACCCATGGACCCATCCCCATGGGGCTGCTATCGAGGCAGGGGAGGCAGCTGGGAACAGCTGCACCTGGGAGGGCCTGAGGCTGTATTGCACACGTGGATGTCCCCACGGGCTGTGGGGGAGCAGCCCTGCAGCCAGCAGTGGCTCTTTGGACTGGCCGCAGGGTCTTGTCCTTGGCACATCAGGGACTGGTGTAATGGCCAGGGTGTCTGGGCACTGTGACACCAGCACCTTTGGGTGGCTTTCCTCTGCTCACCAATGATCCCCACTGCATCATCAGGCCTGCTCTCTTGGCACTGTGGGGCAGGGGCAGGCTGTGGTTGATGCCCCCTGCCCCGCTGGATGCTGCATGTGGAGCAGCTCCTGGCTGCTCTGCCTGTGCTGCTGAGCGGGAAGAGAAGGATCTGGAGCTGGGAGGAGCTGAGGTGACATCAGGTGGATGCCCCCCCTCTGTTCTTCTGGGTAGTGCCCTGCAGGGCTGTGTGGTGGACAGTTAATGAGGGACACTGGTCTGAGCAGCGCCCGCGGGCCTCGATGTGCTCTTGCTTCACAGCACCAGGGATCTGCCTCTGTCTGGCTGAGCATCCCTGCCATGTGCTGGCCAAGGAACTGCACTGCACTGGAACTGCTGGGCTGGAGGTGCCGCTGGTGCTTGGTGGCACAGGCACCAGTGCCAGAGGGACCCATGGGAGGAGCAGGATGGGCTGGGTGATGCCACATCAAGGGCAGCTCCTCACCCTGTGCTGGGCACGGGTGGCAGCAGTGGGGCCAGTGCCGTGTGGGCTCACCCAGGCTGGGTGCTGCAGGGCAGCCGTGCCTGCGTGTCTGGGGGGACGGGAGCTAATCCGTGTGGAATGCCCTGGCCGGGGGAGAGGGGACGCCTGCGCTGCCTAGGCGCAGGCAGTGTTGGGTTTCAGGGCAGCTGCTCTGCTGGACCAGTGACAGGGACAGATGGCAGCAGGGCTGGCCCTGCCCCACCTTGGGGGTCTTGGCTGGTCCCACAGCCCTGCCCTTGCCACAGGTGCCGTTGTCTCTCTGGCCAGTGGGGCAGGGCAGATCCTGCCCAGGGCTCTGTGCCTGACTGTGTGGGGTGGCAGGAGGCACCCACTGTCCCCTGCCAGTGCTCCCCACACATCCAGGGCTCTCTGTGGTGTTTCCATCTGCTTGGGGGATCACTTGGCTCTGTGGGCAGCACTTGGCTGTGCCACCACAGTGGTCCCAGGGTCACCCCTCGCAGCTGGGACACACATGGTGACGCTGCAGGTGCCATCCCGGGATCTGGCACCTGGGGGCTGCCAAGCTCTGCTGCCTGTGGTTGCCCATCTGAGGCAGCCCTGGGGGGACAGAGCAGGGGACCAAGACAATCCTAGCCTCTCATCAGACCGATGAGTGCCTTGCAGGGAACAGCACTGGGGACATAGGATGTGCAGGATCAGGGCCAGGGGATGGGCCAGCTTCCTGCAACAGAAAATACCCGGAAAGTCTGGAAGGGGGCTGGGACTGGCTGTGTCTCCATAGAGTCCAGGGTGGGGGAAACCTGTTGGCACAGCTCTGGCCTGGGGGGCTGCAGTAGCGCCCCAGCCCCTCTCTGGGGACCAGGGAACCTGGGGTGTGCCCATGCTGTCAGTGTAGGGGGCTGGCAATGCCTCTTTGGGTAGCTTGGGCTGACCCTGGCTCAGAGTGCTTCGGCATGGGGTGGATGAGAAGGTGTGGGGCAGGTGAAGAGAGGCCGTGGAGGGGGTGAGAAGCCATGGGGCAGGTGAGGAGTG
This sequence comes from Certhia americana, assembly GCA_018697195.1. Classification (NCBI taxonomy): domain Eukaryota; kingdom Metazoa; phylum Chordata; class Aves; order Passeriformes; family Certhiidae; genus Certhia; species Certhia americana. The sequence continues at coordinate 1,165,088 of CM031876.1, forward strand.
GCGCTGGCTGTGTTTGCAGAGCCCACACTTTGCCCCTTGCTGAGGGTTGTGGAGAGCTCTGCAAACATGGCTGAGCCAGCCTGTGACATCAGCTGGTGGAGGGTGCTGATCACTGGGGTTCTTCCATCCCCCCCTGGAGCTGGGGGCTCGCTCTGCAGTGGTGCCCATGGGGCTGGAGCTGTGTGTCCTGGGGTGGGTCTGGCATCATTCTGGCCAGCAGTGATGGTGCTGCTGTGCGTGGGGGTTGGTGCTGAGTTCCTGGCAAGTACTTAAGGGTTTGTTTGCAAAGGGCTGATAATGGGGACCAGGGGAGTCACCACTACGGTTGTCACTGGATTTCCAACACCACTTCTACAGAGGGTGCCATGGCATTGCCAGGCACTGGCGTGTGCTCAGGGCTCCCTCGGGGTGCTCGGGGGCCATCCAGAACAGGGGAGATCCCCCGGGCTGCCCCACGGCCGGCCCCACGCAGGGAGGGGGCTCTGTCTGGCAGCCTCGTGTGCATTCCTGGGCCATGAGTTCATGGCTGCGGGTCCGTGGCGCGATGGGGGCCACGGGCTGTCATGGTGACGTCAGGCCATGGCCCGCGCCCATCCTGCCTCTGACTGTGCCGCGGAAGCAGTCGACATCCGGGAGAGTGGCAGGGGAGTCTGTGGGTCCCTGTACCCCTGGGGGGTCTCTGGCTCTGTGTCCCCCCATGGCGGAGCCAGGCGGCAGCTGCCAGGGGATGAAGGGCAGCTTTGTGGTGGCAGTGCCTGGTGCAGCCTGGCTGTCACTCTGTGCATTGTGTGCCCAGCGCCTGGCACTGCAGGTGCCCCCCAGGATTGGGGCAGCAGCAGCAGGACTGAGGTGGGGTCCCACTGCCCTCCATGGCCTTACTCCTGAGGGCTGAGTTTGGGGGGATAGGGCTATGCCTCTTGAAGGCTCTGTTTGGGGGGGATGGTTCTTCCACAGGCTTCCCCAAATGAGTGACCTTGTGTTCTGCTCTGCCCCTCTTGCAGGGAAGCCACCATCCCCGATGGGAGACAGCATCCCCCCACCCTCCATGCCACCCCCTTTGCCTGGGGATGCCCTGCAGGGAGAGCGCAGCCCCCCCCCAGCATGGCCAACCCAGCCCTCCAGGTGTCATCCCCTCGGAAAAGACCGTCCCACCTGTCCCTGCAGCCATCACCCCCTCTGAGAAGATCATCTTGCCCGTCCCTGCAGCCGTGCCACCCTCCCGGCAGCCTGTCTGCCCCTGGGCCGTGATGCCCCCCTCTGAGAGCAGCCCCCCACAGCGTGACCGACCCAGCCCTCCAGCTGTGGCACTGCCAGGACAGCCCGTGTCCCCCAGCCCTGTGGATGTGGTCCCCTCAGCACAGAGTGTTCCCCCTCGGTGCGATCAGTCCCCTCCTGGACCCCCCAAGCCACCTGGGATGGAGCACCCCAAAGAAGAGGCATTGCCTGACACCACTGGCCAGCGTGTCCCTGTCCACGCTGCCACCCCTCGCTCTGCGGAGACGCTGCCCCGTGGGAGTCAGCCCCCAGCCCCAGCTGCCACTGAAGGGGTCCCTCCTGATGCCAAGAGCTCCCTGGGTGCCACAGCTGGGCCGTCAAAGGATGTGACCCCCCGGAGCAACCGCCCCTCACCGTCTCCTGCCGCCATCCCCCGGCCCAAGCAAGGTGGGTGCCAGGAGGTTACAGTGCTCCAGCGATGCTGCACCCCGTGGGCACCAGTTGATGCCTGGTGGGGCCGGGCACTCTCCTGACGGTGTTTCCCCTCTGCAGATGCCCAGAAAGCCCAGGCAAGGCACAAGCAGGCGAAGGAGCGGCGCGAGGAACGGGCCAAGTACCTGGGTATGGGGCTGGGAGGGAAAGTGGATGGGGGGGAGGCAGGGGCTAAGGAGCTTTGCTGGGTCATGGGCAATCCCATTAACTCTGGTGAGCTGAGCCTGCATGGGAACTGCGGTGCTGGCAGTTCTGCCCAACAGGCACACCACTGACCCCCCTGCAAACCACTGACCCCCCTGCAAACCACTGACCCTCCAACAAACCACTGACCCCCCTGCAAACCACTGACCCTCCAACAAACCACTGACCCCCCCTGCAAACCACTGACCCCTTAGCACACCACTGACCCCTTAGCACACCACTGACCCCCCAGCACACCACTGACCCCTTAGCACACCACTGACCCCTTAGCACACCACTGACCCCCCAGCAAACCACTGACCCCCAGGCATGCTGCTGACCCCCCAGCACACTGTTGCTCTCTGCTTTGGATACTCCCCGGATCCATCAGGTGCCACCAGCCCTGGTGCCCAGCCCTGCCGTGTGCAGGCAGCCCCAGGCAGCCCCAGAGTGGCTTGGGGCAGCGGGCAAGTGGGGCCCCTGCACTGCACACGGGGCCTCCTTGTCCCCGCGCTCTTTCCACCCTCATTCCCCCATTGTTCGCCTCGCGGCTCGGCGGGCTCCCGGCCTTCCTTTTGTCCTGGCCCAAACCCCTCCCTCACCGGCCGGCCAGCCGTGATGCTGCCTGCCCCACAAGCCAGGCCGCCTGCCCTAGCCACGGCCAGCCTGTGTCCCCACACCACTGCAATGGACACGCGTTCCCACCATGGGGCTGCCCAGGGCTGTGCCTCCGGTGTGACCCCGCTGCCCCCCACAGCTGCCAAGCGTGTGCTGTGGCTGGAGAAGGAGGAGAAGGCCCGGCTGCTGCGGGAGAAGCAGCTGGAGGAGCGGCGCAAGCGGCTGGAGGAGCAGCGGCTGCGGGCGGAGAAGCGCCGGGCAGTCCTGGAGGAGCGGCAGAGGCAGAAGCTGGAGAAGAATAAGGTGGGGATGGGGATGGGTATCATGGGTGCAGTGGACTGGGGGGGAGGGCAGCACACAGGATGCAAAGCCTGAGTTCTCATGGCTCCAGCAGCCCTTCTGGAGATGCTTCTTGAGCCCTGCTGTGCCAGTCCTCTGCTGCTCCTCCATGGTGCAGGCCCTGCGCTGTGCCAGCTTCTTGGCACGTGTGCCCTGGCCAGAGCAGGCATCACTGTCCTGTCTCCCTCTGAGCACCCCCATCGCTGTGATGGCCTCATGCTGGGAGGCACTGGCTGGCTCCAGCCCCACTCCTGCAGCCGCTGGGCTCAGTCTGTTCCTCTCCCTCGGGCAGGAGCGCTATGAGGCAGCAATCCAGCGGTCGGTCAAGAAGACGTGGGCAGAGATCCGGCAGCAGCGGTGGTCCTGGGCTGGGGCCCTGCACCATGGCTCCCCCTCACACAAGGATGGTGAGTCCCAGGATAGGCACAGGTGCCTTGGGACCCTGTGGCTCTGACAGCGGTGGGCGCAGCTGGGCATCTCTCTGCCAACCCTCAAAATCCAGCTCAGCTCCACTTGGTGGGGTCATGCTGCCATCACTCTGGGCTGTGCTGGGGACAAAGGGGGTCCCTTGACTGTTCCCTGCTCCTGTGGGGCTGGATGTAAGCCTGAGGCTGTGCATCACAGTCCCTGTTCCATGCAGAGACCTGCCTGGGGGCAGCCGTGGCTGCCCTGGCATGCCATGGCCACACTGCCAGGTCTCCAGCAGCCGTTAAGAGTCCCTGCCCCAGGGGCTTTGGAGCTGCACGAGGCCTCTGTGAGCTCTGGTTGGGGTCTGTGCTGCGGCGTGTCCCCTTGTCCCCCAGCTGGGTGGGGGCAGTGCTTAGCCCCTCCAGGTGGAGGTGACTGTGGCTGTATGTGTGGCTGCAGAAGCTGGTCCTGCTCCTTGGGGGTTTCTTGGGGACACCCTGCACAATTCATGCTTGTACATGTGGAAGTCTCCACTGTCCCAACTGCTGTGCTGTGCTGGCAGGTGTCTGGCATGGGTGGTGACGTAAAGGATAGTGCTGTGTCCCTGGGAACTGTCTGGCCTGCACATGCCATGGGGTAGCTGTGGAGGCCCCGGCTGTACCTGGCCAGATTGTGTACAAGTGGTGTGTTCCTGGCTGTACCTGTGTACAGGTGTTGTGTGCCAGGTTGTGCGTACTGGCACCGTGTGCCCAGTGCCATGTGTGTTCTGGTATTACGTGCCCGGCTGTACCTGTGTGTGCAGGTTCCATGTTCTGGGTACACCTGTCTCGGTGCCGTGCGTGCCACTGTGGCTCATGGCACACTCAGGGTGTCTGTGGTGCAGCATGTGTCAGGTTGTGACAAGGGGACACTTTTCCTCTGCCACTTCCCATCAGGATGTGCTGCTGGAGCTGCTGCCAGCTGTCACTCACGAATCTCCCACCTCCACCAGCCCGGAGCTTCCCTGGCTATTTTGTCCAGAGGAGCCCAGGCATGGTGGGGAGATCCCAGCTACCTGTGGAGGTGCTTCCAGCCACCAGCACTGTCCTGGCAGTGCCATAGTGACCCAGCACCAATGTGATGTTGTCTCACGTCTCTCTGGACCTGCTGCCCTCACCCTGCTCCCCCAGGGTGGATGCTCACCTGGTGCTGCTGAGGTCCCCAGCCACCCGCTCCTGATTCCCAGGACTATGTTTGGGAAGACTGTTGTAGCAGGGCCTGGGAGCTGCCCTGGCTCTCTGAGGATGAGATCCCTGCATGATCCTAGCATGACCCTGCAGGGTTCAGACACTGCCATACTGAATGCCAGTGTTGTGTGACGTGTCTCCAAACACCGGTATCTCCTCCCCACTCTGTGCCGTCTCACTGGATTCCAGCATCTCCTGTCCCACTCTGTGACATGTCCCTGGATTCCAGCATCTCATATCCCATTCTGTGCTGTGTTCCTGGACTCCAGCATCTCCCCTGGTCCTTCCACTTCCGCCCCAGTGCCCTGGCACGGCCGTGCATGCTGCATGTGGGGGGCCTGGCACTGGCCCCGGGACCTTAATGCCCTTGTGTCTTTTCCCTCCTCCAGGTGCGAGCCGGTGCTCGGTGTCCGCTGTAAACCTCCCCAAACACGTCGACTCTATAATCAACAAGCGGCTCTCCAAATCCTCTGCCACTCTCTGGAACTCTCCCAGTAGAAGTAAGAGCCCTTTGTGTTTGCCCCAGCGCAGGGGGCACAGCCCAGCCCCCACCCAGCGCTGGGGACCCCCGATGCCAGGGTCCCCCATCCCCAGGTGCCCACAGAGAGAGGAGAAGCCGTTTGCTGTTTGCGGGAGGAGGCTGGAACCGGCCGGTGGCTCCTTGAGGTTGTGTGGGCTGGGAGGAGAAGGAAGAGGAAGAGGAGGAATGGCTAGGATGATGGGGATGGGAGCCTGGCTCCCTGCCCTAGGGCAGCTCCAGTGGGAGCTAGTGCAGCCACAGAGGGGCTGCCTGTCGCTGGCCCTCCTGGGGCTGGGCATGGTGTCAGTGTCCCCACAGGCTCCTGGGACTGGGTGTCACAGAACTCTGTGGCCGTGGTCCTGTAAGGTTGTCCTGGTCCTGGGAGCTCTGCCCAGGGCTGCAGCCATGCCAGAGGGATGTGTCCAACAGAGAGTTGTGTCCAGTGCCGGGTGTGCTGTTGTGTTTCGGGGTTGCCTGGTGATGGGCGCCTTCCCGGATGGGTATAAATAGCCAGAGCAGCTGACACCAGTGGCTGTGGTGACGCAGGCAGCTCCCACCACCCTGTGCTGGGGCTCTGCCCAGGGACAGACACCTGGGGGCTGTCAGCACTGCCCGGGTGGGAGCAGCATCTCCCTGGGCCTGTGCCAGACCTGCCACCTTGTCTCCCTGCAGCACCCATGGTTTTGTGCTCTCCCCTCCTGGCAGCTGGTGCCCCTGGCCTGATGCCCAGTGGAGAGGGGCAGAGGGGCCCTGTCTCCGTGGGTGCTTCCCATGCGCCGTGGGGTGTTTGGTGATGCCAAACACAGCCAATGTTTGGTGCAGTGGGCACCAGTGGCAGCTTGGTGCCCAGCTGAGCCAGCTGTGTGGCCAGGCATCGCCGTTCCGTGGGTGCTGTGAGCCTGGCCTGGCTCCTGGTGATTCAGGACAGCTTGGTGATTCAGCACAGCTCCCGTGGGATGAGGCCACACTGTGGTGTCCCCCGGGCAGCTGGCACATGCCAGGGCCTTGGTGACACAGGGCAGGGGCACAGAAGGGTGCCGTTGCTGGGCACGAGGAGAGGGCAGAGTGGGGGGACTGCTGTCACCAGGGTGGCACCCAGCACCACTGGTACAGGGTGACTGCAGTACACAAGGACACCATTGTCGTCACGCCACAGCGCCGTCCTACAGGCACCCAGCCACCCACCCATGCCTGCACCCTCATGGCCTTTCATCCTGCTCAGCTGTGCGGGGCCGTGGGGACCCCTCCCCAGCATGGCCAAGCTCTGGGCACTCCTGGAACTGTGCATGTACCATGGTATTTCTGCAGACACACGGCTGCTCCCTCCCAGTGGTGACTGTGGGGGCAGGACTAGGGGTTGTGGTGCATTAATGGTCCCTCTCCTTCCCCAGACCGCAGCTTGCAGCTGAGCCCGTGGGAGAGCAGCATCGTGGACCGGCTGATGACGCCCACCCTGTCCTTCCTCGCACGCAGCCGGAGTGCCGTGACACTGGCTGGGAATGGCAAGGAACAGGGTGAGCCCACAGGGGGAGAGGGATATGCAGGACCTGGCACAGGCAGGGAATCAGGATGAGGGGGCCTGGAGTCACTGGGGAGTTGGTGCTGGCTCCATCCTGACTCTGGTCACTCCTTCCCCAGTGCCCGTGTGCCCCCGCTCAGCCTCTGCCAGCCCCCTCAGCCCCTGCCACAACCACCGCCTGCCACACCGCTGCTGGGAGCGCCGGAAGGCGGCCACCGCCAGCCCTGATGTGACACCACGCCGCAGGACTGAGCCCTCACCCGTGAGTGCCACCTCCCACAGGGCCCCCGGGTGCCAGGGCAGCGTGGCTTTTGACCAAGCCCAGCACTCAGCCCTCATGCCATCTCTGTCTGTCCTTGGCCGGAGCAGAAGAAGAAGGAGAAGAAGGAGAAGGATCGGGAAAATGCCAAGGAGCGCAGCGCCCTGTCCCGTGAGCGCAACCTCAGGAAGCGGCAGTCACTGCCAGCGGCACAGCCCCGGCTCCTGCCTGCAGCTGACAGCAGGTTGGGACCCCCCACCCTGAGGCTTCCCAGCCCCTGATCCCACTCGGGGGCTGCCCCAGCCCCACTAACACTGTATCTTGTTCTGTTTGCAGCCCTGGCCCCAAGAACCGTCCCTCATCCCCTGCCACTCCCAAGAACCGTCCCTCATCCCCTGCTACTCCCAAGAACCGTCCCTCATCCCCTGCCACTCCTAAGAACCGTCCCTCATCCCCTGCCACCCCCAAGGCCCGCCCAGCATCCCCCAGCCCGGCCCTCAGTTCTCCCCACAAGCTGCCCCTGCCTCGAAGCACCCATTCCTCCCCCAAGGTGCGGGCTAGGGCCCGGGAGGAGCGGGGGGAGCAGGAGGGCCAGGCGAAGGCACGGGAGAAGAAGGAGGAAGAGCGGGGTCCGGCACCCCCAGCCCTTCCTGAGCCCCTCAAGGTGCCTGCAGAGCCGACAGCAGGTGGGTACAGTATGGCTGGGAAAGCTGCAGGGCTGGAAGAAACCAGAGCAGCCCTGACACTGCCTGCCTCCTCCAGGCCCTCCAGTCCCTACGGCCCCCAGCCCCGTGCCAGCCAACCCCCCAGCCAGACCCCCTGCCGGTACCACGGACCGGGAGGAGGCTGCCCGGCTGTTGGCAGAGAAGCGACGCCAGGCCCGGGAGCAGCGGGAGAGAGAGGAGCGTGAGCGCCGGGAGCAGGAGGAGCAGGAGAGGTGAGTGTTGTACCCCTGGCCCTTGATGCCAGCCTCTCGCTGTGCTAAGGGCCCCCTCACTGCAGGCGGGTGCAGGAGGAGCGGGCACAGCGGGTGGCGGAGGAGCAGAGCCGGAGAGAGGCGCTGGCACGGCAGCAGGAGGAGGAGCGGCGGCTGCAGGAGGAAAGAGAGGCCCAGGAGAGAGCCCAGGCTGAACGAGAGGAGGTGGAGCGGCTGCAAAGACAGGTTGGGGTGACAGAGTGTTGGGGGAAAGGGGTTGCAGAAGATGAAGGACAAAGGTAGGGGTGGAGGAGGAAGGCAGGGATGTTCTTCTGTGATTCACTCTCCAGGGGAGTGAAGGGGTGAGAACCAGCCCGGCCCCTCAAGGCCAAGGGTAGCAGGAGGGAACATGGGGCAGGGTTGTACTGAGCTGTCCAGGCAGCACATTAGTCCCTGCCCTAATCCCTGCCCCATCCCTTCCCTGTTGCATCTCATCCATTCCTGCCCTGCTGTGGCACAGAAGGAAGAGGCCGAGGCGAGAGCACGCGAAGAGGCTGAGCGGCAGCGCCTGGAACGGGAGAAGCACTTCCAGCGTGAGGAGCAGGAGCGGCTGGAGAGGAAGAAGGTGAGGGTGGGGGGCATCTCCTGGCACGGTGCACGGCAGGGTTTTCCCTGGAAGGGATCCTGCCTGGCACCAGGGGCAGGTCTGGGTGGCCTGGGCCGTGCGTGAGTCCCTCTGTGACTGCAGCGACTGGAGGAGATCATGAAGAGGACGCGCAAGTCAGACGCAGCAGACACCAAGGTGGGAGCCTGTCCTCTGTCCTGGGGCACTGGGGACTTGGGGGACTCGGCAGAGCCCTCCTGCCCTGCCTGCAGACCCTCACAGCTCTCCTGTCCCTGCAGAAGAAGGATGACAAGAAGGTGGTGAATGGGAAAGCAGTCGAGCAGGAAGATGTTGCAGGTGTGTGGGTACCCCAAACCTGCTTCCCCCAGCCATGGTCTGGCCCAGGCCATAGCTGAGCCAGGTTCTGCTGTGTCCTCAGGCCGTGAGAAGCACCTGGGGCCAATCCCAAAGGCAGAGGAGCTCCCGGAGACGGAGACCCCAAGCGCAGGGACGCTGGGAGGAACGAAGGGCTTGGTGGGTGAGGGGCTGCAGCCAAGGTGAGCGCAGGGACACTGTGGGGCAGGGGCTGGGGGGCAGCAGGGCTGGGGCTGAACCCAGCCCTTCCATCCCACAGCTGCAAGGAGGCAGTGGCCCTGGTGAACGGCATGCAGCCCGGCAAACACGAGAACGGCTTCTCAGGCACTGAGGGCTCCAAGGAGCTGCGGGACCTCTCCCACCATGGTAGTAGCCCCGGCAACATCATTCCCTTTGGTGACAAGGAGCCCTTCCTCAAGCAGGCTGTGGTGAAGCCCCCACAGGTGACAGGTGAGCAGCAGGAGGACTGTGGGGGGGACGGGGCTGTGTGCAGCCCAGGCTCACACTGCTCTCCTCACACACAGAGGTGCTGTGAGGGCCTGGCTGATGTTCCCAGGGGCCGCTGCCCACACCCTGACCCCGGCAGCCCACGCAGACCTGTAGCTGTCGTCAGAACACGACCCTCGCTGCTCCTCCTGGGCACCCGGGGGCTGTGGGACCCCGGCAAGGACACCTGTTTCCTCTCTTTGTTCTCGTTTTTATTTCGTTTTGTTGTTTTTTGGGTTTTTTTTTTAAATTTTAAATATGCACCTTATCAGACTGACAGCCCACCCTCGCAGCCTGCCGGAGCCGCCCCAGACGTGTGGTGTAATGATGTAGTTATTTAACTCGCTGGGTACAATGTCTGTGAATACTGTAAATAGAGCCGGTCGGGCGTGGGGATGCTCTGGGGGGTTCGGGCGGGGCCGTGTCACAGCTCCCTGTCCCCACGTTCCCCCGCATGTCCGTGTGTCCGGTGTCCCCGGGCCTGGCCGGCACCACGCTGCTCTGTGCCCTTGTGACAGTGTTATGCATCCAGACAACCTTTGACAACAATTAAAAGTGAACAATGCCCTCGGCGTGCCTCTCTGTGTCCGGGGAGGGGACTGGGCGGGTCTGTAGCCGCACCTCGGTGCTGGGCAGGGCAGGGCTGGGCTGGGCTGGGCTGGGCTGGGCTGGGCTGGGCTGGGCAGGG
>CM031876.1:1175035-1227854 GCA_018697195.1 Certhia americana
GCAGGGAAGGGCAGGGAAGGGCAGGGAAGGGCAGGGAAGGGCTGGGCTGGGCAGGGCAGGGCAGGGAAGGGCAGGGACGGGCTGGGCTGGGCTAAGCTGGGCTGGGCAGGGCTGGGCTGGGCAGGGCAGGGCAGGGCAGGGAAGGGCAGGGAAGGGCAGGGAAGGGCAGGGAAGGGCAGGGAAGGGCAGGGAAGGGCAGGGAAGGGCAGGGAAGGGCAGGGAAGGGCTGGGCTGGGCAGGGCAGGGCAGGGAAGGGCAGGGACGGGCTGGGCTGGGCTAAGCTGGGCTGGGCAGGGCTGGGCTGGGCAGGGCAGGGCTGGGCTGAGCTGGGCTGGGCTGAGCAGGGAAGGGAAGGGCAGGGCAGGGCTGGGCTGAGCTGGGCGGGGCTGGGCTGGGCTGGGCTGAGCTGGGAAGGGCAGGGCTGGGCTGGGCAGGGCTGGGAAGGGCAGGGCTGGGCTGAGCTGGGCTGGGCAGGGCTGGGAAGGGCAGGGCTGGGCTGAGCTGAGCTGAGCTGGGCAGGGCAGGGCAGGGCTGAGCTGGGCTGGGCTGGGCTAGCCGCTCTCCCGGCCCCCACAGAAGTGGGGTTCGCCCCGAGCCCGGGCTCATCCCCGGAGCCCCCAGCGCTGCCCACTCCATCCGCTCCGTCCCGGCGATGGGGGAAATCCTCATCCCGACGGCCCCACCCGCAAGCAGGGCCCCATCCCAGGGCTGCCCCTTCCCTCCCGGGCCCTAAGGAGCCGCACATGGAACAAACTAGGGCTGGGCGGGACCCCACGCGGCCCTTTCAGCGAGGGAGCGGCCGGGCCGGGCCTGGCTGGGTGGCCGCGCCCCGGCACCGCCCCCGCCGCCATTTCCCGCCCGCGCTCTCGCTCCCCGCCGGAAGAGCTGCGCGCACTGCCGCGCCACGGGCGGAGACGGAAGTGGCGGAATGGCGCGCGCGACGCCCGCCGGGAGCTGTAGTGCGGCGGAGCAGGCGGGCAAGGGGCGCGCCGCGCGGGCCGGACTACAGCTCCCGGCGGGCCCCGCGGGCGGGCAGAGAGCGCGCGCGGAGCGGAAGTGCGTGAGGCGGAGGCGGAGGGGCCGCCTGGTGCGGAGGGGCCTCGGAGGAGCGGCGCCGGTGAGTGAGGGCACTGGGGGGGCCGGGGGTCCCCGCTCCGCTCCGCCCCGCCGCCACCGGGAGCCTCCCCTAGCCCTCCCTCCTCCCCGGACCCTCTGCAGCCCCCTTGGCCCGGTTCTGTCCACTCCCCCCCTCCCGCCCCTCCTGGGCCTCACCGCCGCGCTGCTCCCCGCTCCCATTCCCGGTGTCCTGGTCCCGCCTGTCCCCGGGTGAAGCTCGTTGGCGGCTCTCGGCACCGCTCTGGCCCAGCCTAGCGGCGCCTCGTGGTGAACCTGGGCCCGGCCAGGCCTTGGCGCCTCCTCGCGGCCCCGGGGCCGGTTGGGCCTGCCCGGGCCTTTCCCGGAGCCGCTCGTCTTCCCTCGTGGTCTTTGCAGACTGCTCCTCTGTCCCATTCCCGGAGACCCCTGTGCTCTGGGCCGCGCCCCTTAGGTTTCCTCCCCACCCCGTCTGTCCCGGGGCTCCCATCCCGGTGTCCGTGCCTCTGCTGCGGCTCGGGAGGCGCCACCGGGGCCGCCGAGGAGGCGGGCGGGGCCCGGTAGCTCCGAGGGGCCGCAGGGTGTGTGTGTCTCAATCCCCGCCGGTGTGTGGCTCTGCTCCGCTCAGTCCCGTTTCCCGGTGCAGCGGCAAGGATCGGTGCTCTCTCATTTGCCGTGTCTCGTTTAAACGTGAGGTTTGGCTGAACTTCAGGCGATGTGGCAGAAGAGGCGTTGCAGTGGCTCAGACGCGAGTCTTCGTTTTCTGTGTAGCCATAAAGGCTTGTTCTGCTAGTTCGTGTTATTTTGGGGAAAATTAACGTGTTTGAAGTTTCTATAAATCCATTTCAAAGCCTGCTCAAGGTGATTGTCGCCGTATTTACCCCTGGATGGGTTTCTGGGTGTTTGTGTGGAAAGTGACACGGTAAATCTGGAATAAGCAGTGCTCCTTAGAATCACTCAGCCGTGAGATGGTTTGGGTCGGAAGGGAACATAAAACTCACCTCATCCTGCCCCCTGCCATGTGCAGGGATATCTCCCACCATCCCAGCCTGAACACTTCCAGGATGGGACAGCAAGAGCTGCTCTGGGTGACCTGCCCAGGGTTTCCACCCTCACCAGGGAGGAATTTCTCCCTAACCTTTGATCTAAACCCACTTTCAGTGTGAAGCCATGCCCTGTACCCTGCCTTGGGAGGAGCAGGTGAACTTGTGTGTGGTGTGTATGCAACAGCATGTTCTCAGGACCTGTCAGAGGTGAGGGACTCCTTCATGTTTGTGTGTACAGCAATGTGCCACAAGAACAGGTTTGTTGCTTGAAAGGAACAATTTAAAGGCATTTGGAAGATGGTCTGGGTTGTCTTGCAGCTGGTGGTAGAAGAGCTTTTATTGCTGTGGCAGCACAGAGGCTGCAGGGTCACGTCAGCAAATGGACATTTTCAGGCTGCTTTTCCTAAGAGCACAATTAAATCATCTAGTTCCTCTCTGGAAGGACTCCTGAGAATTCCCTCTGGCAGGGAGCAAGGGCAGTGCTGTGTCAGTGCTGAGGGGGTGTGACATTTCGGGTGGGCTTTAACCGTGTCCTTGGTGGGTGCTGGGCTGGGAGAGCTGCTCCCAGGGATTGGGTGTCCCAACCTGGGCTCCACTCACTCAAAAGGTGTTTCAAAGCTTTGCCTCTCAGGTTCCCTCAAAAGGAGTCAGCTGTAGGCACAGGAAAGCAAGAGCTAGGATACAGCAGTGCCTTCTGGAGTCTTCCATGGTTGCTCTGTGTCCTGCTCTGGAACTTCCCAGGTGCCCAGCCTGGAGGGAAGCTGGCTGGCTTTGTGACCTCTCTGACACGTTGCACAATCTCCCAGCAGATGAGAGGGCAAAACAAGACAGTTACTGTAGAACTGTACAGAGCTTTTGCAAATTCACATTTTTGTGTCGTAGGATCCTCTGGAGGGTCTAGGGCCTTGTGATTTTTGTCTAACATTTCTTTGGGTGCTGCTATTTTTGAATTGCAGCCTTCCTTCTAGGAATTATTGTCCCTACTTCAGCAGGAAAAGGGAGGGCAAGTAAGAACTTAATTTGAACAGTTTCCTCTGATGTCCTTAGGCAGCTGAAGGTTGGGAATGCTGCTCCTGAGGCAGTGTTCCAGTGCATGGGCCTTGGTGTCTGTACCACACCAGTGTGGTTTGGAAATGCTACAATCTGGTCACAGAGGGTTGCAGAGTTCTGCAGAGAGGGGTCTGAACTCCTCCCCTCCAGCTGGGGGTCCTGGCCGTGGGATGAGGGAGGTGCAGGGCAGCTGAGGCCTTGCTGCCCCTTACCTCATTTTCACATTCTTTTTGTCCAGAGATCCAAAGAGGAAACTTTTTACGTGTCAGGTTCTTGCTAAGGGTGGTCAGGCATTGGAAGGGAGCTGTGCCAGGAAGTTTGGAATCCCCATCCTTGGAGGTGTCCAAGGAACACCTGGATGTGGCACTTGGTGCTCTGGGCCAGGGGACAAGGTGGGGCTCAGTCACAGGCTGGACTTGATGATCTTGGAGGTCTTTTCCACTGAAATGAATCTGTAAAGAGATGACCTGGGAGGGAGGTGCCATTCCAAGGTGCTGTAAGAGCAGTGTGCTCTGGCTGCAGCCGTGTGTTCACCCAGACAAACCTCCCGTGCTGGCAGCAGCAGGTGCAAACAGCCATGGATCCCTGCTCCTGTTCTTTGTCAGCAGGAGTCCTGCCCCTGTCTCTGCTGAATTATACCCTGCTGACATCCTGCTGTTTCCCAGCCTTCCTAATTCCCTGCCTCGCTGTGAGTTGTATGTCTCTGGAAAACAGTTCTGCTGGCAGTGCTTCAGCAGGTGGTGTCTGGGAAGAGGCTTCCCTGACACCCAGGTTGGGGACCAGCCCTGAGCTTTGCTTCTAGTTCCTTTTCATGGAAGTAAGGCTTTGTCAGGTGTATTGTAAATAAAACTGGTATTCTGCTGATGGGGTTATGATAATATAATTTAGCTGTCTGCTGCTTTCTTCAGCTCGTTTAAGTCAGGAAGCGTGTAAAGTATTAAAGAAAGCGGTCATTTGAGTCAGGCCGAGCATCTGGGCTCACAGTGAGGTGTTTGAGGATGCAGGAAGGCTGGTGAACACCTTCTGACAAGGGTGTTGCTATTAGAAAACCACGTTACAGTTGTAAAACAGCAGCATATAGAGTTAAGTGACAATCCATGCACATCAGCAGATCTAAATTTGGTTTACCTGCTCCCACTTTCTCTGCTGTCAAAGAAATGTTGCTTTGGGAGGCCTAGGGAGTGCTGAGCTGGACTGGGTAAGCCTGAGGATGCTTTTTGTTGTAAGGCCATGGCGTTCCCTAGTTGTATCCCTGAAGGAATAAAGTGTTTTTGCCAGAAGTTTGAGTATTTTTCAGCTCACTTGGCTTTGTCTTTGTGAAACAACAGTTTGTCGTGTTGGAACTTGTTAATTGTTTGAGCAGCCACGGAACCCTTGAAGATTTTGTCCATTTCTGGAAAAGTTTACAGTATCCTGAGCTGTGTTTAATGGCTGCACGTGCCAGGGCAGGGATGTGGGTTTGGGTCGTGTGGTTTCCTCAGAATTACAGCGGTACAGGGAGTTCTTTGGTGAGGCTGGGATTTCAGAATATTTAGCAACATAGTTCAGGCCACGGGCGTTGGAAGAAAGAGGAATGGTGGTGGTGGTGGTTGCAAAGCTGTTCTGGCTCCCTGTGGAGCGTGTGCCAGGCTGTGTGACAGCTCTGGTGGCAGTGGGGCTGTGCCAGTGCCCCTTGAGCCACCCCTGTTCCTGGACACAGCGGTGCCCATGCTGGTTAGGCCTGGGAACAAGGCTTAAACTGCTCTGTGGTATTCTGGAGTGGGTCCCAAGATGAGGAAGTTGTTAAATTTGGTCCTAGCAGCTCATCAGGTCTTTGTTCTTGCTGGTGCCAGGACAAATGGAGCCGGTGCCATTTTGTTTCCGGATGACAGGCTGGGTGTGTGGGTCTGGAGTCTCCTGCTGTAAGGGAAACATCCTTCCCCTCCTCACAGAGAAACTGTGTTAGGAGAGCCTGAGCGTTGGGGGAGTCACTGCTGGGAGCGTGGAGAAGTGAAGAGTTCCTGCTTAATTTAGCTTTATCATGTCAGAGCTATGAATAGTGAAATCACGGGATCACATTTCATGCCAGCTGGGAATGGTGTTTGCTCTGCCTCACTCCATGGTAACCGGAAAGCTGCCGGGCCATAAAAAAAAAAAAAAAAAAACCAAAAACTAAGCTAATGGC
Source organism: Certhia americana (assembly GCA_018697195.1). Classification (NCBI taxonomy): domain Eukaryota; kingdom Metazoa; phylum Chordata; class Aves; order Passeriformes; family Certhiidae; genus Certhia; species Certhia americana. The sequence goes on from CM031876.1 coordinate 1,180,388, forward strand.
ACACAGAGATGGCACCCGGCTGCACTGGGGGTTGTTTCTCACCCAAGGAGGGGTTTTCTGTCCATGCTTTTTCCTCCTGTCACATGTGAACACAGCTTGTTCCTCTCTGGTGTCTGAGAGTGAGGCCTGTGCACAGCTCTGCTCACGGCTCCAGTGATCCCAGAGCGAGTGCCCTGCTCACAATTTCACCTCCACATTTGTCACCCAGCCATTTTTAGCCTGCCATGATTTAGAGGGTAGGATGGGTGTGCAAACCCCAAAGAGCCCCCGCTGGGGCCGCAGGGTGCAGAGCTGCCTTGGCCGGGCACTGCTCCTGCTGCTGCCTGGGGTCACTTCTGCCTTTGGCTGAGTGAAAGCAGCAGAGGAAAGCAGGGCAAGGAGCCCCAGCAGGAGTGTCTGCTCTGGGAGCACTAAAGGTGATGAGGGACTGGGGGGTGTGAGGCTGGAATTCAGTCCTCCAGAGACTGAGGCTCAGCATTAATGATGTTAACTAACCTGGACATATGATAGCAGCTGGCATCGTGTAGATTGTAATTCACACCTGAAATAATTACAGTCATTGCTCTTGTGGGGCTGTGGGTGAGACTGGTTTCCTGAGTCAAGACCTGTGTATGAACTGTCTGATTAGATGAGGTTATTTTGGCAGCCTTTTTTTACTGGGAGACGGTGCTGGGGTGAGTGGCTGAAATTGGAATCCTTTCTTTTGCTGCTAAAATAAGAGGATTTGCCAGTGTCTGCTTTGGTTTAAATTTGCTTTTCTCTTTTTTTACTTAGGTCAATCGCTTCTAAAGAAGCAGTGTTTAGAACCAGATTTGATGGGACACTTGTACAAGGTATGTAAACACAGCATGGAAAATTGTTCAAATAAGCTTATTCCATGTGTCCAGGCTTCCTGTGGACAAGAATTTCCCTTTGTTTTGAAGTCTGGTAGAGTGTAGTGATGGCCTGATCTGATGCCTTGTCCTTACAATCATGCCACAACTAAAAAAAAAATTAAAGAGCTTTAAATGTTATACCAGGTAAAGGAAATCCTTTTCCTTATTTTCCTCTGAGGTACTGAGATTCCAGTTAAGGTAGAGATAAAGGAAGTGCTGGCTTGAGGTGTGGGTAGTTTTGCTTCTTTTGGTTTATAAATGAAATTTGTGGAGTTTGTATTTTTTTAGGTTAAATGTGTGGAGAGTTGCAATCCCTCAGGAGATCCTGTTTTTGCTGTAACTGTACTGTGTGTACAGCAGGAATTCCAACGAGCCCCCAATCCAACAGTTTTTCTGTTACTTGCTGTTTCTTTGGAAGCAGAACTTCCACGTTTATAAGTGTGCATGGAGCCTGCTGGGCTCCAGCTGGCAGACACCTGAGAGGATGGAAAGATGGAAATATCCTCGAGGGTGCAGTTCATCCTCCCTTTGCACTTGCACACGAGTTGGAATTCTTTGAATTAACTGATTTGTGAACAGTTTTCTTAAGGCAAGGAAATTGAAATTAAAAAATTAGAGCTGATTTGTGAATAGTTTTCTTAAGGAAAGTAAACTGGACCATTTCTTGCTTCTTGTGGGAGTTCCAAAATTCCAGGCATGGATTCCCAGCCCCCCAGGGATTCCCAGCCCCCCAGCAGTGTTGTCAGAGTGTCAGTTCTCATCCAGAGCTGCTCAGAGCAATAGGGCTGTGCTGAGAAAGCCATCAATTTGGGGAAAGACCTGATCTTTCTGCTTTTTCCAAGCTGTGTAAATTTGGAAGGAAAAAGCTGATGAAGTAGGTTTTTCCCTTTTTTTTTTTTTTTTTTTTTTAATTATGGGTGTTTTCTTCTGTGTTTAACAGAAACTCCAGCCTCCCGATTTCTATAACAAAAACACCCAGATTTCTAATCAGCTTTTTCCTGGATTGTTTTCTTTCAGCTCCCTGTTACTAAACTGTCTGAATAACAACATACGACTCTTTAAGCTCAAACAATTGTAAAATAATATCTCTCAAGTAGGCAATTTCAGAAAAGTCACTGATTGGGGTTTGTAGTTGGTCACATTATTTGGAAAGGGGCTGTAAAGCACAACAATCTGCAGAATCAGTCCTTTCCAGAAGAACCTGTAAATATTCTTCCAGCCATTCCATAGAACCTGCTTCTAATTATCTGAACCCAGGGCTGGAGCTCAGGGTTAAACTTCTTTAGGGATTAGTTTAGTGGTGTGAAAACCCAAACGTGCTTGAAGGAAGACCTGAATTCTGAAAGCACGTAGACTAGAGAGAAAATGAAACTGCTGCTGACAAATTTGTGTTTCTCTTGCTGTGGCAGAATAATTCTGGATGCTTTCTGTTTTCCCCCAAGTGTGTTTAGCACATGTTAGAGTAGAACAATCTCTTTTGTGGTTGGGTTTTTGGTCATTTTTTTTTAACAGTGTTGTCTGGGACAGTTTTTTGCTGAGGAGGTTGGTAGGTGTAATTGTAGCTTTAGTTAATGTGTGTCATAAATCTTCTGAAAACACACTGGCATTGGATCTGGGAAGAGAAGTCATTCTGCTTTTTGTTCCCCCAATGAAATTTGATTATAATTAACATTTTAATTTGCTCCTCCCTTGCTGGCTGTAGGTAGGAACTGTGCAGGTGGCTCTTCCCTTCCCCTCAGGTGTTCTGTTGATATAAAGAACATACTTAAAGTTTGGTCTTGCACCAAAAATCAGCTTGAAAAGAAAAAATCCAGTAAAAAGTGAGATGATAAGAGTTGGGTTCTGAGCTAACAAAGATAAGTCTGCTCTCTGCACTTGCTGCTGCATTTCAGGGACATGAAAAGAGCTGCAACTCTTTAAAAGCTAATTTTTGCAGTGATTGTTGTTGCCTCATTATATAGACCACACTTGGTAAGATGTTTTGTGGGATTATTCCTTTTTTTCAGAATGAGCTAACCTTGTTTGGGTTTTGAGGCTTGGGATTAGGAATTGTACAGCTGGCACAAGGAGAATTAATTTTTTTTTTCTTCCCTGATGATGAAGGGTGTTGAGCAAATGAAGGAGCAGTTCAGCTGTTCCTCCCGAGCTGAATGTCTGTGCTGGTGACACCAAGTGGATGCCAAGAGGCTCGGGCAGAAATGTGCTCTCTAATGAGGTGCCTCCTCATTTGCTTTGGCATCACAGCAAAATAAGCCACGACAGCTTCAGTCAAATGCTGGCCAGTGAAAAGCAAGTTTTTTGTTTTCCTACTGCACTTCTAGAGAGCTTTCTACAAACGCTTTTACAAAACATTTAATATTTACGAGCTGAGTGTTTGCAAACAAAAAAAGTTTCTGTGTGATAAACCGCTGTAAGGGATTTCATCACCCTGTGCTTGTGCCTGAGGCATGTACACCAGCCATGTCACTTGTTTCCAGGTGTTTGGGGGTTTATGCTCAGATATGAACACAAACAGCTGCCTTGGCAGGGAGGTGTGTGCTGTGTTTCCCTCTCCAAGCTGGCCAGCTGTGGTGCAGGATCCTCACTGACACCTGGGGATGGAGTGGGCTCAGCTGGAATTTGTGCCAGCTGGCTGCTCTAGGCAGGGCCCTCCTGCTACAGCTGGGGAAGGGCTGAGATCCCAGCTCCTGCTGCCTGAAAGACCTGCAACAAAGGAGTGGAAGATGGGAAGAGTTACAAAGTAATACAGGCCAGTTGGAAACAGGGAACAAATTCCTGGAAAAGGCTTTTTGACAACCAGCAATGTTTTTAATTTAACCCATGACTTGGCACATGGAAATGTTCTTTACAGTGTTCTGGAATAAGAAACTCCTAGACTGTGATTTCCACTTCAGCACAGAGCATTGAGCACGTTTCCCAATTTCACTATCTGGAAGAAAGGTTTGCTACTCCTGCCTTTTGTGTGGTGACTTGGTTCCTTTTTCTGTAGTAGTGCTCTAAGCACAAGGATAGTATTTTTTCTCCAAAGGAAAATCCAGGTTTTGCTCTGGATGACACCTCTGTGTGTGGCATCGTAGCAAAGCTTCGTGATAACAGGTTGTTTGGGAAATAGGCAAAAAACCCAAAGTCCAAGTGTTCTGTCACAAAAAATAATGGGTATGGCAAACTCTTTCTGCCACTGTGAAAGGCTGAAAGTCAAAGGTGTTTGTAAGATATAAGTTGAGATTTCTTTTTATGGACATTTTGACTGATGGACCAGACAACGTTAAAAATAATAAAAGAAGGTTTGTGGCATGCTGTTCTTTGTGGCTTTTTCCCAGGATTGGTAAGCAGGATTTAAAAATCACTAACCTTTGCAACACCACCCTCTTGGGTGCAAACAGGACTTAATCACCAGTTCAGAGAAAAGTTTCAAGGTTACTTGAAAATTGTGCTTTTTCAGTGAAGTAAGGACAAGAATTAATAGCTTTAAACAAGTCTGTTTTATGGCTGAACACAGAGTAAGTGACATTCTTGCTGTTAGATCAGAGGTTTAATAACATGGAGTAATTTCTGAGGTTGTGTTTACTGTTGTTTTCTCTTCTGAAACCTCCACCCCTCCAGCAGTGCATGGAAGGATTCCGAAATGTAACTGTAGACCTGTCAGAAAAGCTCCCAGTGGACTGGTGGCTCCCTTGGATGATGGCGATATGCTGATGGATGAATTGTCAGGAAAAGAACTGTTTCTGTTGGCTTGTGGATTCCTTTAACAATATGGGAAAATCCATAGTCCTGAGCCCAGTAAGACTATTCAAATGGGCTGAGAGAAATGACTCCAGCACGGCTGTACAGGTGCACTGACAGATGTGTGTCACAGGAGGTGGGATGGGGCAGGGGAGGTGGAGCAAGGAAGAAAGAAGTCTTAAAATTTTGAAAGCATGAACGATCGTTTCAAAACCTACGTTTTCCATAGAAGTCCGTGAAAAAAATTCCTGGTCAGCTGTGGTGTGCCTGCTCTCTGAAATGGTGGGGATCTGAAGAACCTTTTGGGTGCAGCAGGAGCTTAGAACAGCCAGTTCATCCCTGGTGGCACTACAGCAATGCATGTACAAAGGTGTATTTTCTTCTTATTTCAGGTTTTCGTCCTGATTTCATAATTGACAAAGCTGAGGCGGTGAAATCTGACAGAAGGGTGCAAGGTGTGAGCCTGCTCAAGCAGGTAGGCACAGCAAATAAAATAAAAAAAGAGGTAAAACTGTCTGTCCTGGGATTTGTAATGGACCTTCTTATATCCTTTCTCTTCTGGGCATGAAACAAGTTAAGACTGATGGTAAAATTCTGCTTTCATTAATGATGCTGCTGTGCAAAAAGTAAGGAGCAGGTTTAGAAGAAAAAAAATCAGTCATGTGTCTTGGAATGTTTGGGCTTGTCTTCCCAAGTAATTGCAAAATGTAAGGGCAAAGCAGAACGATTTAGTGAAAAAATCTGGGATGTTCAGGAAGAAGTAGTGCCTATTTTTGTTTTTTTAATGCTATATTGACTAATCTTTGGATTTACTCTCTGGTGATTTTTTGGGGAAGAGCACTGCTTCATTCAGATACCATAATCGGCCAGATTATTAAATGTCACACTGCTGTAAGTGTTAAATCCTGTATTGTGCCATGTGCCCTCCTCCAGCTTTTGTTCTTTGCTTGAGCATTGCAGTGATCTCAGTCAGTGGCCTTAAAAGTTTTCCTTAAATTCCAAAGCTGTGGAAGCTCATGGAAGTGCAGAGCTGTGAGAGACTCTCAGTGGTGACCTTTTTTCATTGCTGGGGAGTGGAGCAGACTTGTGCTTCTCTTTAGGCTTCTGTCAGGAGGTAAAACATTAACTTTCTGATCGCTGTTTCCTGACAATAGTTTGCCTTCCGGGCAAAGTCCATCATGGTGCTTTCATGGGAGCATTTGCTCCTCTATTGTGTCCATCAGTGCTCTGCTGAATTGCTCCAATTTGGGATTGGAGAAGGCAAAGGCTCTAGACAGTGTGGTTTTATGACAGATGAACAAGCTCTCAGGTGTCTGTTTCCCAGGGGGTGATGCCTTACCAGAACTTCTAAACTCAGCACACAGATCACATCCAAAAACAGTGGATGTGTTTGGATGGGAGATTGCACTCCTTGGGAAGATCTGCTGGACAGCTTAGAACTGGGCCTGCAGAAGAAACGAACCGAAAAACAAAAGTTGAAAATCCCTATCAGAGCTTCCAGCAGAACATGCCCTCCAAATGTGTGCAATCATGCTTGCCTGCTGGGAGAGGAGATCTGGATCAGGCAGCAGCATCAGCCTTGTCCCTTCCCAGGTGCAAGAGGAGCTGGTGTTGGGGGTTCTGTAGCTGTAGAAGGAGGCAGGATTCTGGCAAAGCAGATTAAGGACCCATAGAGTCCCCACAGCACTGTGCAAATGCTTCTGCTTGCAGTCTGCTCAGGGCCAGACACAGCAACCTCAGGAGCTGTGAGCCCTGGGCACAGCACAGGAATGGCAGGGGAAAAACCAGAATGGGAGATCAGCAGCCACTGCTGTTCTCAGAGTTTGCCTTTGCTTCACTTACAAACACCCCTTTATTTAAAAAAAATATAAAATCCTCTTTATAAGAACAGTTGCTTTCAAAACAGGGTATTTTGCTGAACATATTTTATCTGAGTCAGTCATTCTTAAAACTAAAAGTGTACCACACTTTTTTTGCAAGTTCACAGCTGCAATTAACACAGGGGAGCTGAAGTGACTCCAGTGTGCAGTTTGTTTAACCTTTTGAGTGCTGAGAGAGCATAGCAACTCTGTTTCTATCCTAGTAGGGGGTCACCTCATATGTTAGGAATGAATCAACTTTAAAATGCTGGCAGAGATAAAGAATCCAAGACCTGAGTGTTTGGCACACGTTGCACATACCACGGTGGTATGGCTGGGCAGTGCTGTAGATCAAAGTGAAAGGCAAAAACTATTAAACAGATCAAAGTGGTATTTTTAAAATCTATTTTGGGGTCTTCTTGGGATTTCTTGAGAGTTGGTGTCACATCTTTTGTATCTTGCAGTAGTTCCTGTTACCATTTCTTTCTTCTCTCCCATGTTTTGGTTTCCAATGCTCAGTGTTGGATTGTTGTGGGCAACAGAGTAGGAAATGTTGCAGGGAGTGGTTCAACAGACACATTCAGTGAATTAAAAGGAAATACTTAAAAATTATTCTTTCCCTGAAAAAGCACAAGAGCAAACTTGGATTCTCAGTGGCAGTATCTTTTGATTTTCATCCCTGGGGCAACAGGGAATAAAAAAACATCCCTTTATTTCCTAACAGAACAGGAACATCCATTTTACTATTTTTTATGCATGCTTTCTGATGTGGAATATATTCAAATACTTCAGTTGATTTGATCTAACATCTTTAGTATAGTTAAAGGGAAGAACAGGAGCATGTAACGTGATTTTTTAAAACAAAAGCCAACTTCCCATTTCTAGGAAGTCCCAGCTTTGGTGTTGAACCACCCCCCACTCTCCCAGCAGCTGTTCCTGTGCTGGGCATTGTGTTTTTCCTGAAAGTGCCCTGGCAGAAGTTAAAGCCTTCAGTAACCATATATGTAATTTTGGAGAGCCACTGGAAGTGAAGGCATTGCAAGTCAGTCTTCTGGAATTTCCTTAAAATGGATATAACAGCAGCAGCTGCACTTGATCAGTTGTGTTTTATGTACCTGAATGTCTCTATTTTTAATCAGTGGGTAAAAAAAAAGATGAAGTTTGTACTAACATAGTTCCTTTTTATTTCTGGCTCTTTTTCATTAGTCATTTTAGGTGGGGAGTTTGTTGAGGACATATTGAATATGCAATTAATGCAAATTTCACTCATTGGTAAAGGAGAACAGATCAGGGAGGATGTAACTGAATGATTTGTGTGGTCAAAATATTCCCTGAATCATCTTCTAGGGACTTTCTAACCTTTACCTGGATACATGCCTGAAAATAGCCCAGGTAATTCATAATTATGGCTATTTCGAGTCATTTAGTGCTGCAGTGTAATCTCTTCTGTCTCTGAATATTTGGAAGGACATCTGATATATTTTGGCTGCAGTGGAACTCCTGGCTGGGTGATCCACGCCAGTGACTGATGACAGCAACTGCAGGAACTGCACAAGCAGAGAGGACAGGCTTGAACCTGAGCAGAGTTGTGCAAATAGGGTCACACATTCCTGTGTCTTGGAGTATCAGCTCTTTTTTTGATTGCCTCTGAAAGTTTAGATAAAAGTTGACGGGGTGGGGTTTTTGATGATAAGCTTTTTTATTTCTTCCCTGTCCTTTAAAGCAGTGACAGCTGGCTGCACAGACAGGGATGTGGCTGCAATTTCATGGAATTTTCACTTCCACGGGCTAGTTTATCTCTAGAGGTGTTCTTGCCTCAGCCAGCAGTGTGGCCCTGCCTCTTCCCAGGTTTGCATTGACTTGGTGTTTTCAACTGTCACACACTCACAGAGTAATTTGTGATTACTCTGGGTTTAGAGCCTTTATTCTTTTTTTGCAGTTTTCCTCTTCAGACTGAAATAAACTTTCTATTCTGGGCCCAGCACCATTCATCTGTTCCTAGCAAGCACTTCAACCATTCCTATTTCCAGCCTTATCAAGCTCCACGTCCCTGGAGTCTGTCAGCCTGCCTGTCCTCTCCTATCAACCACATGCTTCATTTCTCACATACTTTTATTTCCCTGTTTCCCTCAGGTGCACTGACAGGTGCTTGCCAAGATGTCTAAAACGAACAAATCCAAGTCTGGATCCCGTTCCTCCCGCTCGAGGTCTGGCTCCAGGTCCCGTTCCCGTTCCTTCTCCAAGTCCCGTTCCCGTTCCCGCTCCATCTCACGGTCCAGGAAACGCAGACTGAGGTGAGTGTGTGCAGCCAAAGGGTGGGATGGGGCTTTTCCTCCCTTGCAGGTGGTTTGTAACTTAGCTCCTTTCCAGGGAAAGACTTTGATTTGATCCCAGGAAAGATAATGTCTTGTGTCTCACGCTGTTTCCTGCCAACCTGTGCTGTTTGGGTGTTTCCAATCACTTAGGAGAAGAAATTGTGAATAAATAAATTAGGAGAGTAAGATGTTTGTCAGCACAGTAAAGATCTTTCTTTTGAGACCTTGGCTTCTTTAAGGAGGCTTTAATGTCATGGGTCCCAGACTTAAGGGATCTTTGCAGACGTCGAGTGCTTTTCCCCTCTTGAGAAGTGAATTCAAGCAAGTTTTAATATCAATTTTAGACACTGCTCTGAAGAAGGTGGGGACAATTCTTGATATTCCCTTGTCCCTCCCCTTGGCATGCAGGAACCAGGTAACAGAGAAGATGCTTCTGGAGGGTAAAGTGGATAAAAGATAATTTTGCTGCAGTTAATTTTAAAAAACGATTAATGTGTGTAACAGCTGTTCTTCTCTCCCTGAATTGCTTCTGAGCAGGCCATTTACAGGCTTGTGTCTTCCCTGGATGTCAGTTTTTTCCTTTTCTCTTGGCTTAGCATTCTGCATCTGGCAAAGCCATTGCAGTTGGATGGGGTGTAATGGTGTTCTCCTGCCTTTTCACTCATATGAACAACACGTATTCTGAAAACCACTGGGCTTTGAACACATGCAAGTGTTACCAGTTAAGAGATTTTAAAAAATACAGAAGCTCTAATGAATGTACAGTTGGAGAAAGAAGGACATGACAAAACTAAATTAGAGGTGGAGACTTGAGTCCAACTGAGCCCTTTGCAGAAGGAAGGCTGGAATGCTGGAAGATCTGTGCTCATTTGGGAATATCTCCTTGCTGGGAAGAAACTTTGGGCGCTTGAGAAAAAGGCACCCTGTGCAAACATGATTGTTTCCTCTGTGCTGCTGCTGAAGCTACTTTTGCTTCATAAATAATTCCTTTTTTTAAAAAAAAGGAGTCGGAATGGAGGGGGTCAGCCCAGCCCAGCGCCCCTGCCTCGCCTTGGGATGTGCTCCAAGGTAGGTCTGGTGGGATCTCAGCATAAAAGGCTGTTGGTGTGTACTTCAGGATCCACCACAAATTGTTTTCTTCTTCTTCTTTTGGTAGGTTTGGTGTTTCTTCTAAGTTACAGTGCCTTGTTGGAGTCTGCCTAATATCTTCTGCTTTCTTTATGACTTTCATTTCTTACTTCTTGTAAATGCTGGGGATTTAGCCCTGGAGCAGTGCAGTGTCAACAGTTCTGGGGGCTGGCAGAGTTGGGAATTACCACTTTTGGTGTTTCTTTTGCTGCGTAACTTTTACTGTATTTTTTAAAAAAAGATTTCTGGTAAATAGTCTCTGCAACTTTTGGAGTGAAATCTTCCTGCTGCAGCCTCTCTAAAGCACTAGGACAGATTTTGGAAGCATTGTACAACAGGTCCTTGGTGATAATTGATCACAGATGCAGCAGTTATCTGAAAATTGAGCATCTGTGTTCCTCATGTCTTGGACTGGTGCTTGTTATAACTGGTCTTTGCCTCCTGCCTCTCTACTTTTCCTTCTGGTCGTTGTTTGAATGAAGAAGTGTCTCATCTAAGTTTTTTTGGTTGTTTGAAGGGTTGAAATATCTGTTAAAATGGTCATTAAGCTGTTTGTTAGCAGTGATAGGAGTATGAATAAGAATTTCCTGCTAAACTGTGACCTGCTTTGTATGAGGAAGAAATTAAAACAGGAACTAAAGTTCATCCCTGACTGCACATGTGTGCTTAACCATGTGGGAATTCCAACAGCAGGTTGTTCTCCCTTGGTTCTGGGGGTTTGAGATGTGAGGAGCAGCGCTGAGATCTGTGTGCATTGTCATGTCCATTGGAGGATGACCAACGTGTGTGTACAGAGCCAGAGCTTGGAATGCAAGAAAGGAGTGTGGAAACTGTTCCAATGAATGTTATTTACTAAAATTCCACTCGGAAAAATCTCTCTTCTATTTCAACTTCCTAGTTTGGCCAGTCCTTCCTGTAGCTCTGGCATCTAAGCTACAGCAGGACCTTTAAACAATTACACAACTGCAGCAATTTAATGGGAGAGGCTGTTGGGACAGTTAGCTGCTGGAATCTGCATTTTTCCAGGAGTTTGTGTGTTCCTGCTTTCGGGTTTTGTGGATGCAGGCGGGGCTGTCCACAGCGGCACCTGGTGGAGGTGTCCCAGCGCTGTCCCTGCCCGGGATGGTGCCATGGGATGCACATTTGGGAGCTTAAACCCATAGAGCAGAGTGTCCTTCACCCCACTGGTGCCCTGCTGCTGTTGGGGTGTAGCCATTTATTGAACTGGCCTGACAAAGAAGTGAGGTTTCATCTGGATTATCAGAATTTTAAAGTGCATCTGAAGCTGGGACAAGAGAGGGAGATTTGGGGTCTGTTCCAGTAACTGTAGCTTGATTTGCATGAAAAGTACTTCTCTCTGGGTGGAGTATAACTGTGACCTTGAGCTGTTCAGGGCTGGATGCTTGAGATGTGTCACTTTTTCTGAAATTGGATAGCAGCCGTTTTCATCCCAGCAAAACAGGGAGCAATGTGTGCTTATCATGGGCTCTGCAATGATCCTGAAATCAAATATTTGACAGTATCACAAGCAAAAGTTATTTCCACTGCAATTTATTCATGGCAGGGTGTAATACCTCAATCAGATAAGGGTAAGCCAAAGCTTTCAAATTTCTTTTGAAAGCTTAGAAATGAGTTTTTCACAGTCTTTTTTAAAATAAGTCTTCAAATAAAAAGTGGTGGATGAAGAATAAGCTATAAAAATAAATTATAAAAAGAAATTATATATAAAATAATTGTGTAATTTTTTTTTTAATCAGTTCTAGGTCTCGTTCAAGATCCTATTCTCCATCTCACAACAGAGAAAGGAACCATCCAAGAGTTTATCAGAACCGTGATTTCAGAGGCCATAACAGAGGGTACCGCAGACCGTATTATTTCCGTGGCCGAAACCGAGGGTTTTATCCGTGGGGCCAGTACAACCGAGGAGGATATGGGAATTACAGGTCCAACTGGCAAAACTACCGCCAGGCCTACAGCCCTCGCAGGGGGAGATCACGCTCCCGCTCTCCCAAGAGAAGGTCTCCTTCCCCACGGTCCAGGAGTCATTCCAGGAATTCTGATAAGTCATCTTCTGACCGCTCGAGGAGATCTTCCTCTTCCCGCTCATCCTCCAATCACAGTCGGGTTGAGTCTTCCAAACGTAAATCTGGAAAAGAAAAGAAATCATCCTCCAAGGATGCCCGTGCATCCCAGGCTGCGGGAGATAACCAAGGAGACGAATCCAAGGAGCAGCAGTTTTCAGGAGCGGGGGTTCAAGATGCCAAGGCATCTGAGGGATCCAAAGCGTGGCAAGATGTGAGCAGCTATGGCACGGGCTCCACGGCCAGAGGCTCGGTGGCAGAGCTGAGTCCTCGGGAGCGCAGCCCTGCCCTCAAGAGCCCGCTGCAGTCGGTCGTGGTGCGGCGGCGCTCGCCCCGACCCAGCCCTGTGCAGAAACAGAGCCCACCTCGCTCCAGCCCGTCCCCGATGGGCTCTGCCACCCAGAGTGGCTCCACCTCCTTCCAAGGGGGCTCCCACCAGAGCCCCTTCGAGCACGGCTCGACAGGGATGAGCCCCACCAGAAAGAGCCCGGTGTGCAAGAGCCCCACACCCATCAGTTTGCTGTATGGTTCCACTCCGAAGGAGGAGGGCACAGCTCCTGGGGGAGGAGCCTTCTCCAAGAGGCAAGTGATGCGTTTTGTGCTTCTGGGTTATTTTTTGGGTTTTTTTTGAGGATCCAGCTGCATGTGTGGATGCTCCCTGAAAGCAGGGCGAGGGGCTTTGAGTAGGCTCCAGCTGAGAAGCTGTGCCAGCACACTGCCAGCTCTGGGCCTGGTGCTTTCTGAATTATGGAAAAAAACACAGACCACAGTTGTAGGAAGTTGGAATTGGTTTTCCAACTTGGATAGTTCTCAAGATTGTATATATTCCCTGCAAGAATATTCATAGCCCGTGAACACTTGAAATGAAGATTGCTTTCTTGGTTTCTTGGCAGCTGGAAGCTTACATTTCCCAGTTACATATGTGTTGGTTATAGACATTTTTAGTGTTGCCTTCTGGAATTGTTAGGTACTGTAAATTAGAAGAAATTAAGTAAATCCTACTGCATATCCTGCTGCAAGCAGCCCAAGGCAGGTGCAGCTGCAGTGTTTATGCATGTGTGTGGGTAGGATGAGTAACTAAGGCATCAAATACATCTCTAAAATGAAGACAGCCTTCCATGCAGAAGGCATCTGCTTCCATCATTCTCTTGATTAGTCCACTGCAGATTGTGCCCAAAGGTGACACTTTGTTTTAAAAGACACAGCATCATTCATAAAGTGCTTTCAAGTCTTCATTGCTTTTAAAGATAGTGTGACCTGATTCTATATTAAGGATGTCTGAAATTTAAAAAGGGAAAAAACTCCCGTGACTTTGCTTGTGCTTTCCAAAGCCCAAGCTGAGCACTGAGCTGGTGTCTGTGGGCTTTCCTGCTGTCCCACAGAGCCAGGGTTTTGATTTGTGAATGCTTTAAAACTGTTCAGATGCTATAAACCAGCTGAATTGTTCTCACCAGAAGTGTTTTATCTCTCCCAGCAGCATATTCTCCTCTGTTAACCTGTTTGCTTTTATTTGTGTTTGCAGTCTGTCATGAAATATTTAGCTTACCTATGAAACATGCATCCCAAATTTGAAGTAGCTTTTGAGGCTTTTATTTCCAGTGTGTTGTTTAAAGCAGAACAGCCCAGTTTGAAAGGTTTGATGTGTTGTTCTCCTGAACCAGGTTTGTAAGGAAATAAACGGAGTGGGTAAGATGTTCCTCTTTTCCTTCCAATGCATCTGTGGGTCAGCTGGGTTTGATTTGTCCTTGAGCCTCATTCCATCAGTTCTGCATATCCATCTCCTTGTACATTTGCTGAATTTAGTAAGAACAAAAGTCTGAATTCAGGCTGAGTAATCTGCTTGACATTTTAATTATTTTAGAGCATAGAGGCAGCTTTCACTATATGCATAGTTTGGTGTTCTCTGAAGTTTGACTCTTTGAACTGAAGAATTGACCTTGCTGAGCTCTAATAAGAAACCTCCTGTAATGTCTGTTTATGATCAGGTATCTGGAAGAGCAGAAGACTGAGAATGGGAAAGACAAAGACCAGAAAGTAACAAATGCCGAGAAAGAAAAAAGTAAAGAAAAAGGGAATTTCTCTGAGTTGGGATCAACAGATGGAAAGGCAAAATCTGACTCATATGGATCGAAAGCTGACTCGGAGAAGGGATACCGTGGCAGCCAGTCACCCAAACGCTACAAGTTCAGGGATGACTTTGACAAGCTTAAGGTCCCAGAGTTCCACAAGGAAGGTCATTATGGGAAAGATGAAACAGATGAGCAGGACAAGAAAGAAAAGGCAAAGGGCCGGAAGGATTCGGAATTCGATGATGAGCCCAAATTTATGTCTAAAGTTGTAGCGACTTCAAGTAAAAATCAAGAAGAGGATAGGTCAGGAAAATGGGAAGGTGTGGTGTTCCTGCCACCTGGAAAAGAGAAGCAAAGGAAACCTGATGAAATGGAGGAGGAAAGCTATTCTGAAAGATCCAAAAAAGAAGAGAGACCAGGATCCAAGAGAGCTGAACCTGGTCACAGGGGTTTTGTGCCTGAAAAGAATTTTAGAGTGACCACATACAAGTCAAGCCAGGAAAAAAGCTCTTCCCCTCCACCAAGGAAGGCTTCTGAGGTGAAGGAGAAGCCAGGCACCAAAGTAGAGGGGCTAACTCCTGGCAAATCCTCCTTTTCCATTACTCGTGAGGCCCAGGTCAATATCCGAATGGATTCCTTCGATGAGGATCTTGCACGGTAAGGATCTGCCAGCTTTTTGAGCAGTCGCAGTAGTGATGTTTTTTCCTGTTTCTCTTCCTGAGATCCCCATGTGCTTGCCAAGTGTGAGGAAGGCTAAGCAATATTGCATCACAGTTTGTGGTTTTGGGAGCTGGAGATTAACTTTTTCCTAACGTTTGCTATGAGTGGATGTAAGATTACTTTAGGATGCACTGTGCTCTGGGAAGAGCCCCAGATGGAGTCAGGTACTCAGTGGCTGCTGGCTGAGGGAAGCTGACTTGTACAGGGGAGCTACTGTGCTGCTAAATCCATTTGATTCTCTGCCATTCTCCATGCAGCATTAGAATAATGACCTGAATTACCTCAGTAACTTGGAGCAGTGTGTTTAGGGGGGTTTAAAGAAGCTCCTCGCTCATGCTTTTGAATATTCATGAGTGCCTCCGTAAAACCATCAGCAAGCTCTCGCCTCCTGCAGAATTAAACACCTGAAATTGCTCTCCTTCACCCCATCCTTCCGTTTCATGGGCTTATCTTTTTCTAGTCCCAGTGGCATATTGGCTCAGGAGCGTAAGCTCTGCCGGGATCTCGTGCACAGCAACAAGAAAGAGCAGGAATTCCGCTCCATTTTCCATCATATCCAGTCGGCTCAGTCGCAGCGAAGCCCTTCGGAACTGTTTGCTCAGCACATAGTGACTATAGTCCATCATGTAAGAGGTGGGTCAGGAGTCCGTGTGTCCTCAGGGATGGTTCACTCCTCCCTTGCCCAGATCAGTGGGGTTTGTGCACTCAAAATGCTAGGAGTTGTTTTCCAGATATTCCGGAGGTGAGAGCAGCGGCGTGCTCATCATTTACATTATTTATGTAAATATTCTTCTGCACAGGCAGAAGGTGTTCTTGTTTTTACCTGAGAAAATATTCAGAGTCTGGGACTTTGAATCTTGTGTTCTGATGAATTTGTGACTCGCTCAAAAGAAATTGTGTTCATTTCACTCAAACGCCAAAAATTGAAACTGCAGTTTGTCAGCAGCATTAGAGCTCATCCCCACAGTGCTCCACTGACCTGCACCTGGGTTTTAACAAGCTGTGGGATGGGTGGACTTTTATCTTTTTACAAAACTGGCACTAATATTTTGGTACTTACTGTTTGTTCAACCCCCTGACAGAGCATCACTTTGGGTCTTCAGCAATGACACTGAATGAACGCTTTACCAAATATCTAAAGAAAGGAATGGAACAAGATGCAGCTAAAAACAAAAAGAGCCCTGAAATCCACAGGTTGGTTCCATTACACAGTCTTAACATTGCAGAAGTATTCCAGATTTCATTTCTTAAATTCTGGAATAATGCCAGAATAATTCAAGTCTTTAACTAGAATTATTAACTTTAACTTCAGCCAGAAAACAAAAAAAGGAAAAATATGGGCGAGTTTTGAATGCCTTTGGAAATACTGGTCTGCTTTAAAGGACATTTGATCTAAAATCTTCAGGTTCTTCTTCTGAGCAAGGTTATATATGTGTGGTTTTTTGGTTTTTTTTGTTTTTTTGGTTTTTTTTTTTTTGTTTTAGGAGGATAGATATATCTCCCAGTACTTTTAGAAAACATGGATTCTCTCAAGAGGAATCGAAAAGCTCCAGAGATCCTGGCTTCAAGGTGAACTGTTACTCTTAATTAATTTAATTCAACAAAATGAGTGCATTGGGCATGAACTTAACAGTGATGTTTTTGTTTAAATTACTCTCTACTTAAGTTTGTGTTTTTCTTTTAAGGATGGGCATAATTCTAAAAATGAACTACAAAGGGTTAATTTTTATTAAAAATGTATCAACAACCTTTGTGAAGTGGTTAGACTATGGTAAATGACCCCAAAGTCAATTGAGGTGAGCTTGAGAAAAAAGAGAGGATTTTTGGAACAAGTGCCCATGATGAGAGAAGAGACTTTTTGTGATATTTTTCTGCTTGTAAGTATGATTAACTCCATTGTTACGTGCAATTTTGCCAACCATGTTTTCAAAGACATGCATGTCAAAAAGAGGAAAGTAAAACTAAATGCTGAGCTAAAGCAGATACACTGTTAAGCAGATGATAAATTTTATTCTAACAACTGACTGTGCCATTTCTGTTGATTGCTTTTACTTTAACATTCAGCACTTGTCTTAGATCCAGAGCATTTGGGATTGAGTGTTTTAGCTTTGCTGAGTAGATGAATGTTAAGCCATTGCACTCACTGTAAAAAAATCATAAAAAAGGCTTAACGTAAAATGTTTGAGATTTTAACCTTTGTTTATTCACCTTCATACATATTTACATTGAAGAGATTTTAACCAGTCCTGCTGAAACCTTACTTGTTTCATATTTGTTTTCGATTTTTTCCAAACACACTTGTGGCTTGACATGGACGATGGTGAGATGGATTTGATGGGCCTGAACTCTGAGCATCAGCTTGGCAGAGTGTGTTATAAACGTGGTTTCCAAACAGCTCGCCAGCCTTCCGTGAAACAGACGTGCCCTCCCAAACCCAAATAGGTGTTTGCTGTGCCACATAAGGGAGCTGCTGCCGATTTTGTCACTTATCTGTCATCCATCGTGTTGGGAGCAGTTTTATTCTCAGAGTAGAAATTAAAGCTCTTTGCCTGGGGAAAGTAGAAGAGCAAAATACCAAAACAAAATGCCTGCTCTCACTCCTGCGTTATTTGACATATTTATTTAAACAAAAAAGTGGTTAGAAACTCATGTAAGTAAAAAATTTAACAGCTAGAGAATTACTAATCCTTTTGTATTTAATTGAAGACGATTAATTTGATGTATGTTGCATATCAAGTTGTACAGTTCCTAGGATGAGTGTTGTGTAAATGGAGTAGCAATGGCTGAGTGTTGGTACCAACATGGTGTAAGGCTTCCTGCAGCCCTCCTGCTGCCCAGTTACCTGTTTGTCAAACCACAGCCACTGTCCCTTTGAGCAGGCAGCAGAATCTCACCACAGGGCTCAAAGGAGGCACAGGGAAAGCAACTGCTCCTTTCCCAGAGAAACTCCTAATCCCTTCTTGAAGTACCAATTTAAATACGGCCCGAAGCAAGCATTACCAGGTGTCTTTTACGTTTGTTTTTAATTAGCAATGTAAATTTAGTTTTAATTTTTCATGCAGCTGGTGGGTTTTTGCTCTATGAGACACCAGCTTCCTTTAGCAGGCTTGGCAGGACTGTGGGAGACACACAGAGTGTGTCTGTGGGCCCTTGTGGCCCCTGAAGGAGCTGTAGGTGGCATCTGCACCAAGTAAATCTTCCTGACATAGTAATATGTCAGTAATAGTAGTGCCTCCCTGTCCATGGGATGTTGGCCTTCTCCTAGGACCCCTTGGATCCTGCCTTTCACTGGCCTCCTCCTGCCCCTTGGATCAATAATTTTGGGTAGCTCCAAGCAGCAAAGTGCTTTTGCTTCTCCCAGAGTGCCACTTCTAGATCCGGGGATTAAAATCCCCCTGGCCCCTGCCCAGGTGAGACTGTCAGCAGGACCTCAGGTGCACCCATGGGCCATCAGAGAGCTCTGCCAAGCTGTCCTTGTGATCCATAATCAGCTGGATGGGATTCCCAAATTCACATCCTTGTTGGCTGTGGTGTACCATAAGTGTCAGCTTCCGTGTCTCACTCCCCTCTACCAGACTGTTTATTTTAATGCTGTTTAAAGAGAAGATTAAAAGTTTTAAAAGCAATGATTTTAAGTGTAGGAAAACTGAATTCTGACAAAGGCAGACTTACTTTATTAGTGCATTATTTGACAACTTAAAGTGGAATATTCGTTAGTGCTCAGTTAAACTCCAGTTCTCCAGAAGTCTGTGCAGTCAGTAGCAAAGTAAATGGTGCTGAGCTGGGGCACTGCAGCCCTTGTGTTCAACTCTGCCTTTCCCTCTCCCCTGCATTTGTAGGCTGAAGGGAAATACAAGGACGACCCAGTTGATCTGCGCCTTGATATTGAACGCCGTAAAAAACATAAGGAAAGAGATCTTAAACGCGATAAATCCAGGGAGTCGGTGGACTCGAGGGATTCAAGTCACTCGAGGGAAAGATCAACTGAGAAAACGGAGAAAAGTCACAAAGGCTCAAAGAAAAAGTATGTAGGAAACCCAGTAGCCATTTCCTTGTGCTTCCCGTGTCTCTGCTGCTCAGGTTGGAGATGACACCATGTACAACAGTTGTGCACACAGTTGTGCACCTGTGACATAACTCCTGCAGTGGCCTGAGCTACCCCTCTGCGTGTCGTCTCGCTATCATTGTATCTCTCAGAAACACTAAATAATTGTAAAAGGTAGATGGGAAAGCTCCATGTGTCAGGATGGGTGAGTCACTTTTCCTTCTTGTTCCTGTTATGTCAGAGAGAAACAGCCATGTTAAAATGACTTGGCTTTGATGTTCATTTAACCCTTCTTTATTAGCTTAATTTTCCATTTGACTGAAACTCCATGGATGCATGCTAGGCTGAGAGCAGATGTTGTAAACACCTTAGGAAGGAGCAACAAGTTCCTTCTGGAGAGATCTTGAGCCCTGTGTTAGAGCCTGAGCTCTTAATATGGCTTTTCCTCTTGTAGTAGGAAAAGGAGAGCCTGGCATTGGTAAGAGAGTGATAAAGAAGAGTGGTTTTGTATCAGATGAGTGACAGCTGAGTTCCTAATGCTGTTGTGTCTCACTCCCCTCTGTTCCCATCACTGGAACAGGAAACACCGACGGGTGCGTGAGAGATCCAGGTCCAGTTCATCATCTTCGTGGTCCTCTCATTCAGTCAAAGCAGAGGAGTATCCTGAGGAGAATGAGGAGAGGGAGGAGAGCTCCTCAGGCTTTGACAAGTCCCGGCTTGGGACTAAGGAATTCACTGGTCCAAATGAGAGAGGAAGAGCCAGAGGAACCTTTGTAAGTGTTCTCCACCCCTGTCCTGAGGGTTGATTTCCAAGGTGGGCAGGAAGTGGCCTTGTGTGTTGCTCCATCAGATCAAGCTGCCCTGGAGAAGAAGCCCCCAGGGTGATGAGCCCTGGTGGAATCACTCCAGGTCTGGGGCATAAAGCAGGCTGCTGGGAGTGTGCTGTGGGCAGCAAACTCCAGATGGGAGGAGTAGAACAAAGCATGGAAGTTTCTATGCATTAGTGATGCTGAGCACCCCCATGGACACACACTGTGCTTCCATTGGGGTTTGGCCACGCTCCTGTTTGCAGTCCATGTACAGAGGGGTCTCACCTGCTTGGAGTTGCCCTGGAAATGCCTCTGTGTTCTTCACCAGCTTCACAGGAACTGTGGTGTGGTGTGTGCTAACTAAAATCCCAAAACCACAAGTGCAGGGGGTGGTGCAGCCACGCTAAAACTGTCCTCTTGCTCTAGTGATAGGTTTTAAAGGTGTTTTGGATGGTCAGAGAAGGGATGTTGGGTATCTTGGGATCCCTGGAAGCTGGCTGGAGTGGGAGGATACTGCTTTTGCAGCTATTCTATTTCCCTCCTGTGTGTTGCTGTTACAGCAATTCAGAGCTCGAGGGAGAGGATGGGGCAGAGGCAACTTCTCAGGCAACAACAACAGCAACAGCAGCAGCAGCAACGACTTCCAGAAGCGCAGCAGAGAGGAGGAGTGGGACCCCGAGTACACACCTAAGAGCAAGAAATACTACTTGGTACGTACCTGGGTGCTGAGACACCCGCGTGCTCCAGGTGTGTCTGGTCTCAGGTGCTTCAGAGGTGAAAGCACCCGCTGTCACTGACACACCAGGTAAGGCTTTGGGTGACTCCTCACGGGAAGCTGCCAGCTTGTGCTTAAAGAGAGCTTGTCCCTGCTCCCTGTCGAGTGGTTCCCATTAAACGGGCCCCCCCAAGGGCGGTGGCAGAGGCGCGGTGCAGGGCGGTGCCAGCCTGTCTCACCTGCTGTCCTTGGCTTCCCGTGCAGCACGACGACCGCGAGGGCGAGGGCACGGACAAGTGGGTGAACAGGGGCCGCGGCCGTGGCGCCTTCCCCCGGGGAAGAGGCCGCTTCATGTTCCGCAAGTCCAGCACCAGCCCCAAGTGGGCTCATGACAAGTTCAGTGGGGAAGAGGGAGAAATCGAAGACGACGAAAGCGGAACGGAAAACCGGGAGGAAAAGGACGCCCTGCAGACGACGGCCGAGTAGCCGCGGGGTCCGCGCGGTTCTGGGAGCCCTGGCAGGAGGGGAGGGATCAGGCTGGTGCTGGGGTGTCAGGGTGATCCCCCACGTGCTGAGCAGAGCCCTGGAGAGCAGCTCGGAAACCATCCCGATGTTATTTAACTGCATTTCCAGAGTTCAGCCTCCCCAAGCACGGACTGGGACTGATCCATCATTTACGCTCGGATCCACTCCTGGAGTTTCTCTTCCCAAAGACTTCCCTTCTGGACTGGATACGGTCAAGCGCTGGGTGAGACCCCAGATTTTCCCTTCTCTGTGACCTTATGGATGGTCGGTTATTTTTTGGTAACAGGCTTTGAGGACGATGTGGTATTAGTTTGTGCCCACCTGACCCCACCTTGTCCTGACATTTTGTTTCTCTTTTGTTTGACCCAGTGACAGTCGGGGTTCACTCGCTCGCTCAAATTTTCCTCCCCTATTGTGTATTCAGTTTTCTAAATTCTGCTTATTTTAGGCCTTTACATATGTAGTAGCATCAATTCAGAGATAATTTTGGAAACTATTTTTGGTTCTTATAAATAAGAAAACAATGAAGCATGTGAGTAAACATCTAAATGTTCACTTGTTGGGACCAAACTGCTATGACTTCTTTTTTTTTTTTTTTTTAAACTTTTTTTTATGTAACAGTTGAGTTTAGGGCCTTTTAAAAATGATTGTTTTCCTTTTATGTTTGAAGTTAACAAAATTAGCATGGTTTAAAAGAGAGAAAAAAAAATTACACCCTACTTCTGGCCACTCTTTGTGTTCACTATTAGGCCTGGTGTGTACTGGACCCCAAACTGCTTGTAGCATTTGTGTCTCCTCCCTGCAGCTGGTTGTGACTCGAGTGCCCTTTCCAAGGTGACACAGTTTTCTAAGGAACTTCCGAATTCTTCTTGGGGAAAAATATAAATTGAGATGAGAATTTTTCAATATTTTTTATTAATCTTTTTATAAAACCAAAAGGCAGATTCCTCCTGAGCTGGTTGAGGATGGCCCTTAGGATGCATTTCTTTTTATCTTCTACTTTAAACATATTGTGGAGCAGTTTGTGGAGGGTTCCCAGCCAGGTTGTGAGTCTGGGCGGGGAGGCACAGCCGTGCCCATGCTCCCCCTGTCCCTCTCCCCAGGATTGCTGTGCTGTTCCCCACACACCAGCTAGAGTTTGGTTTGTTTTGACTTGAAGAGTTCCTGTTTAGCAAAGCCCCGAAGTTTGTTTATGCAAATAAAGTACAATAAAATAAGTCATAGGTGTAACTCTGCTTGGTTTGTGTCCTGAGTTGCCAAGGGGAGCCTGAAAGGACCAAGTGCCTGGAGCAACAGGGGAGCAATTCCCTGTTGGGGTTTTATGCATTAAAGATCATTCAGCCCCTGTTTTGGCAGTAACTGGGGACAGTGGTGACACAGCCACAGGCCCTTTCCCTGCCCACTGCCAGCAGGGATTGTGTCACCCGTGCACAGGACCAGCTCCATCCTTCCCACACTCCAGCTCCTCCCAGGAGATCTCGTGGCTTTGTCCCAGTGCTGGGCAGCTGCAGCCCCATGTGCTGCCCTCGCTGGGGGGTGGGCTGGCCTGTGCTGCCCTCTGTGCCCCTGTCCCCAACACGTGGAACACAGAAGGGCTGCAGTTGGTGGAGGGGAGGTCACCGGCCCTGGAGGACCTGAAGGCTGCACATCCTTGGGGACTTGATGGGAGTCCAGCCCCTGTGAGTGGGGATGGGGGTGTCAGGGAGTCCCCAGTGGCTCCTGGCCATTTGCTGCTTGCTCTGGCCCCAGCTGAGCCATCCTGGTGTGTTGGAGGTGGGACCTGCAGGACCTGCTGTGGCAGGAGCTGTGCCAGGTGTGGACTCAGGGCCAGGTGCTGCAGGTGAGTCCCTGGCAGGGGTTGACTTGTCCTGGCTCCCCTGTGCCCCCCAATCACAGCCTCTCCTCACAGGTGGAGATGGAGCAGGTGAGGAAGGGGCTGCCCTGTTAGCATGGGGGGGCTGCAGTGCCCACCCATGGCACGGGGCAGGTGGGTGGCACATGGTTCCCCAACCTCGCTGCCCCCAGCCCGGTTCTGCACCCACCAGGTAGAAATGCCCACCCCACACCAAGGTACAGCTCCCTGAACCTATAGAAATTGTTTAAAAATAAACTATTTTGGGTACAGAGTGCTGTGGAGGGGCTGCTCAGAGATCCGCTGTTGGCTGCCATGCCCCTGAAGGGATGGGGTGGTCCTGCCGGGCACAAAGGGGTCCCTCCATGGCACAAAGGGTCCTACCAGGGCCGGCGGCAGGGTTGGGGCAGGGCCTCCCCCTCCTCCTCCCCCTCCTCCTCCTCCACCCCCGCACAGTTTCCCAGACCAGCTCCAGTCCCAGCCGCAGCCCCAGCAGATCCTGGCCTCCAGCCACTGGAGAACATCTGGATCCTACTGGCGCTGCCGGCAGGGGGGAGCCAGCCTGGGAAGGAGCTATTTTTATAAAGCTGCCGGGGAAGGGGGCAGCGGGGCCAGGCACCCCGCGGGACTGGGGCTGGGCTGGGGCAGGATGCGGCTCAGCCCGGCGGGATCTGCAGCATCCCTGGGGAGTTGCAGCCGTCCCAGAGTCCAGCGGGAACATCCGCCTTGGTCCGGCCGGAGGGCGTTGGGTCAGGGCGGGCGGTGCCGGAAAAGATCCGGCTAATTTTAGTGGGGCCGGGAAGGGAATTGGTTTGGGGAGGGGCCGAGATCGGCCTTATGTCCCAGGGCCCCCAAAACGCCGGACCCGCCACGCTGCGCTCCAGTTCGTGTATAAACAACAGCACCATATTTGTGGGGCAGGAGCCCACGGCTCACACGGACCTACAGCCCTGCCTTGCCCATGGCGTGAAACCGCTGCCAGATCCCGGCTGAGCCGGGCAG
Organism: Certhia americana; assembly: GCA_018697195.1. Lineage (NCBI taxonomy): Eukaryota > Metazoa > Chordata > Aves > Passeriformes > Certhiidae > Certhia > Certhia americana. The sequence goes on from CM031876.1 coordinate 1,204,106, forward strand.
CAAAGGCTGCCCCGTCCTTGTCTCTGTCCCCGCGGGTTCTGGGGCTGCTCGGCTGGTGCCAGCCCGTCGTACCAATGGCTCAAAGTGCATAGTGTCCCACAGTCCCGAGGGTTCCCGTGACACCGGTGTCTGGCTCTCCGTGGTGCAGGAACAGTCCAAGGCAGCTCCACCAGCTCAGGGGCAGTGAGCAGCCCCTCTGTCCTTCTGGTCCCTCCTGGCACGGTGTGGGGTCAGCTGCGGGCGAGCACCCGGGCTCAGTAGTAGTGGACACGGCCCAGGGTGCCGATGGTGCCGGAGCCCAGGATGTCGGGCTGCCCGTTCCGCCAGATCTCACGGATGATGCGCTCCCTCTCCTCCAGCCGCTGCGCCCGCTCCAGCTCCTCGGCCGACGCGAACACATTCACGGCCAGAGCCCCATCCCCGGGGCCGTGGCTCTCCAGCGGGATCTCGGTCACCGGCAGCAGTGACTCAGACGCTGCACGGTCGACGGTGTCCTCTTCGTCCTCGTCCTCGTCGTCCTCGTCGTCTTCGCTGAGTCCGCCGGGGCGCGCCGGGGGCTGCGTGGAGGGCCGGCAGGACAAGCGCAGCACCAGCAGGCACAGGGTGAGCACCAGCCCGAAACAGACTCCCAGCACAAAGTAGAGCCCGAAGCTCTCAGGGTTGGCTGCGGGGGGAACGGAGGGGGTGAGGGACCTGCCCGCGCCTGCCGGGGCCCCGCCGTGGCCTCCCAGACACGTCCAGGCTCACCTCGGATGTGGGCGTACGCAGCCATGCTGTTGCTGAGCAGCTCCATGTCCCTCCGGCGACTCTCCATCCTGTGCTGGCAGCTCTCAGTGGCTTCAGGGACGGCACATGCTTGGCATCTGTGGGACACGGGCTGAGCAATAGTCTGTAGGGGGCTGGGATCTCCCCCAAGTCCCCTGTCCCTTTCAAGGCCGTGCCTGGGTGCACCCAGGGGCTCTTTGCTGAGCTCCAGCTGAGCTCGGTTCGTGCCTGGGCTGGGCTGCTTCATCCGGGGCTGGAACCCCACAGATGCTGAGCTGGAGCCATCCCACTCTGACCACCCTTCCTGAGGGACCAGGACAGATACGGCTCCTCCTGGAGGATCTGTGGCACCAGGCCAGGCTTTCTGTCTGTGCCCTGCCATGAGATGGATCACGGGGCAGAGCAGGGTTCCAGCACCAGGCTGCCAGGAGCCACAGCTGCCCGTGCTCATGTGCACACACGTGTGCTCCACACACACTCTTGGGAGAGTGTCCCTGTCCCTGCACATTGCTCTGGCTCAGCTCAAGCCTTGTCCCTTTGCCATGGAGCTCTGCAGTGCAGGGACAAGGCCAGGCACAGTGCAAAAACCACCAGGACAGGACAGAGGTCAGGATGAGAGGCAGGACAGCATGAAGGATGGGCAGCAGGGCAGTGGGAAGGATGGGAGGCAGGACAACAGGCAGGGCAGGGCAGGGCAGCAAGAAATTTGGCCCTGGCAGGAGACAGCTCATTCCCAGAAATGGCTCCAGGGAGGGAGGAATGAGGAAAGAAATGCAGAAAATGTGACACATCAGCAAAAGCATCCCGGACGGTCCAGAGCTGAGGGGCCGCGGCACATCCCGGGGCTGAGCAGCCCCTCTAGTGGGACACCCCAAAACAGGGTCCCTGGGAGGGACAAGTGCCCTCCCTGTGGAGCTGCTGCACAGCCAGTCCCTGCCCCAGCAAGGGGCTGCTGTGGGGCTGGAAGGGCACAACCCCACCATGGAACCTCAAGGATTCCCTGCCGGTGGTGGGGGTGCTGATGAGGGCCGGGCTGGCTGCAGCGCCTCACGGGTCCCCAAGCGTCCCCAAGAGCCGAGCCCCGATCTGCTCAGTGCTGCATCCCCGAGCAGTACACGGTGTCCCCAAGTGTCCCCAAGCCGCTTCACACCTTCAACCGCGACATCCCCCCAGCCCGAGCTCTGCGTCCTCAGCCCCCGTGTCCCTGCACTGCGCCCGCTTCCTCCAGCCTCGCGTCCCCCAATGCCTGGGACAGGACCCGAGCCGGGACAGGACCGAGCCTCGACACCCGCTGTGGCCGTCGGGGCTGGGTGGCCGCGGGTGTCGAGGTCCCTCCTGGTGGCCTGGTCCGAGCCCCATGCGGTGCCCGGGGCCGGTACTCACCGGGGTGGGAAGGCGGCGGCGGCAGAGCCGCTGCACTTTGGCTGGAGCGAGGGAAGAGAGAGCAGGGTCTGTTTAGCATTAACGCTGCAGCAACAGGAAATAGTTCGGAGGCGGCTGGCGGTCAGCGCTCCCGCCGGAGCCAATGGCAGCTCTGGCCGATGCCGAGCGGGGCGCGGGGCCGGGGCTCGTCCCGCTCCCGGGGGACGCCACGCTCGGCCCTGCATTGGAACCGCCCCGCAGCGGGGTCACAAGCGACTCCAGGCCCTGTCCCAGCCTAGTCCAGCGCCCATCCGGCCAGGCCAGGCTTGGCTGCTCCCAGCCTAGGCTGGGCTCTCTCAGTGCCGGACCCAAGGAAAACCCTCCGGGCTGGGGGGGGCTCAGCCTCAGCTCAGACCCAGCGGGCTCCGTGGGTTCCAGGGAGCTGCCGGGGCTGGTGCCAGCCCTGCGGAGGAAGGAGCCACACAGGGTGGCCCTGGCTCAGGCTCACTGCCCGAGGTGTGGGACATGCCAGGGCCGGACCTCGGGGACACGAGGCTCCACATCCCAGCGCTGTGCCCAGTCACCACGGCCCTGGGGGCAGGACAGGGCTGGGGGGCCCTTGGGGCACTCAGGGCCGCTGATCTGTCAGCCTGCCTCCCCACCCCCCCGGCCATCTCCCAGAGCACATCAGTACCCCAAAATCCTCCATCCCACCCCCCTCTTCCCTGTGGGGTCACTGGGCTGCCATATGAAGTTTTATTGCCGACATGCAGGAGTAGTTCGGATGTAGTACAAAAATAACATCTTTATACAAATTTTTTTTCCTCTTTTTCTTTTTCTTTTTTTTTTTTTTCTTTTTTCCTTACAACAGGGTCGATCCCGCCATGCCCCTGTGACCCCCCCATGCCCCCTGCACCACCCCCTTCCAGTTTGCCTTAGCACAAGTGGATTGACCGGTGCTGCCACTGCAGGATCCTGGTTGATACAGGCTCAGGGAATATTGCTTTTTGCTTTAACATTGGGGAAAAACAGTAAAAATTAACAGGGAATGAGGCAGGAAAGAACCAGAAGGAGAGAGCAGGGCCCTGGTTGGGTGCTCAGGGGATCCCTGCCCTGCTGCTGGTGGCACAGGGGGTGATGGGCCCACGGGACAGACCCACCATCTTCAAAATAAATAAGGCAAAAGAGTTGGGGCTACTGGCTCAGCTGGGGTGGTGCAGGGAGCTGGTCTGTGTTAGTGTTCATGAGGCCCTGCCTGGCCACAAGGCCTTGGCGAGGCACAGACAGGACATAATGCCCAACGTGGCCAGGGAGGTTCAGGTCCAGCCCCCTGTCCCCACAAAGCCACTGCTGGGGTGGCCCAGCTCAGACCCCATCCCCTTCCCCAGCCCGGGGCAAGAAAAGGCAACAACATGCTACAAACATCTGCCACTCACTCCCTGCCCACACCCACTGTGCTGCCAGAGCTGAGCCCAGAGAGCAGTGCAATCCCAAATCGCAGGGCAGCCCCCCCAGCTCCAACCCTCCCTGCTCACAGGGCTGGCAGGAGGGTGATGCCAGGGAAGGAGGCAGCTGAAGAAAGCACTGCCTTGAGCAGGAGCCCTGGCCAGGGCACTGGGAGCCTTGGGAACTCTGTATGAGAACAGTTCATCTGGCAAGACAGGCATCCAGTTCATAAATGAGGCTCAGAAACAATCGTTCCTGTTCTCAGCACAGGCCAAAGCTCTTCCAGTGGCACCAGGTGACAAACCAGGATGTCCTTCCCCTGCCTTGGCATGAGGGCAGAGGCAGCCCCAGGTTTGGGCTGGGATGGCAAGAAAAGCTGGGAACAAATACAGCAGAGACTTCAGCCAGCCCCTCCTATCTCTAGGCAGATTATTTTGGGAAGCTTTTCACATTTTAACTCATATATTACATCTGTACCACAACTGAGGGGGAAAATGCTAAATCAGAATTAATGCAACTGTAACTGCACCTGGGATATGCTACTGAAAAATAAGATTAAATCATAGATCCTTATAAACTAAAGGAATCAGTGAAAGGTCGGAGAGGGGGCAGCGGCCCTGGTGGGCCAAAGTCCTGTGAAACCTTTGAACTGGGGACAGGATCCAATCCCTGCAGGTGACACTGCCCGGATGACTCCTCAACTCCTGCCTGAGGCGGTGGCCGGGCTCTCCGGTCACAGCTGTGGCCACACAGGACTGGCCAGCATCGCCAGACCAGGTGGCACGTAAGGACAGAAACAGATTTGATGCAGATGAAGGGAAGTGGGAGGTTTCAAGAAATTCTGCCTTTCAAGAAACCCTGATAAATCCAAGCTTATTCAAACCACACGGAGCAGACACCACGGGCCGGCTCCACGCTGCACGGCCACGGCTCTGTGCCAGCAGCTTCACCCTGGAAGTTTCCTCCTTTCCCACGGGCTTTGCTTGATCCAGAGAACAGCATGGTTAAAAAGACAAGAGAGGTAGATTACAGTCATGATTAAAAGCAGATTAGTCATCTAGGCTTCAATTTAAAAAAAAAAAAAAACAGATTCCAGAAGATGCCAAGAGGTTGCTGCTTCCAAAACTAGCTTTTCTGAAAAGTCTTCTCCCTCCAAAGCGGGTGTGAGTGCGTGTCCCTGGACAGAGCTTGGGATTGCTACATTATTCCCCGTCGTGGGACACCGGTATTGCTGTAGGCTGGAGCAGGTGAGATGAGGGCAGACTGCAGGGTGGTGCTCGTGCTCTTGGGGCATAGGAAGCTACTTCCGGAGGTACCTCTGTGCCAGGATGGCCGCGTCCAAAGGGTTCATGGGCTGCGCGTCATGGCCCAGGCGCCGCACCGGAGGGATGTTCCCGAACTGACGCTTCTGCAGGAAGCTCTTGGCCTCATGCAAGGTGTTCTTCTCCTCAGCCAAGAGCAGCTGCTGCCTCATGTAGTTCTCGAACTCGTACTGGGAGCACTCCTCCGTCACTTTTACCTGCAGAGACCGACCTGTCAGAGCCACACCCGGCAGCCCACAGCTCCTCTAACGGCCCTGAGCCACCATGGGATAACTGGGATTTCCTAATCCCAGGAAAGGGACCTGCTGCTGGGCAGTGCCGCCAGGACACAGCTCTGGCCACCACAGCAGCTCTGTCCTGACACGGCTCATCCCAACCCTGGCAGCACTGAGGCTGCAGCTGCCTGACCCCTGTCCCTGTGGCACCGTCACAGATCCTGCACGGCTGTCCCTGGGCAGCCAGGCCATGGCCGGCATTTCTAGCATGAAATGTACCGGCAGGAAAACAGGATGTTTGCTCCCATGGCAGAGCTCACTGGGAGCCAGAGCCAACACTGCTGCCTCCTCCCAGAATTCCCAGCTGTGTGTGAGGGAGTGAGTGGTGCTGGGAGGGGAGTGAGCTGCTCTCATCAGTTCTGTGGCCGAGCTCACTTCCTGGCAGCTCAGCCAGTTGGACGTGCCTCCTGGTCCCAGCAGCATCAGCCTTTCCTTCCGTTGCACAACATGAGTGACTTGGCTGCATCCTCCCCACCCTCCCCTTCCCAGCTTGGGGACACAATGGGTGCCATCACAGACAGACTGGCACAGTGGAACAGAAAAGCACTAGGTTTCTAGGGAAACCTACCTCCTGGGGGTTTTCGGGATTAGCCACTTGGTCATCTATGTCCGGCACCACTTGCAAAGGGCCACTCAGCGAGGACATGGACTGCCTGGAGGAGAGCACAGCATTTGGATCCAGAGCGTGGCACTGGCTCACCCACCCTCACCCAGGCCCAGGGTGATCCCACTGGGATGGCCATGGCTGCCATGAGCATTTGCACAGGCCTCTCCAGCTGTATCCATCAGCACACAGCGGTGGACACTTGGGATTTATGTGCTTACTGCAATTCCCAGACCCTCCTCTGGTGAGGTGAGCCAGCCACAGCTGGAACAACACAGCCTGTGGCCAGACACAGTGTGTCCTGTCTCTCCCCTTGCACACACCAGGATGCTATGATGGAGCTGAGGGAATCCAGCACTTCAGAAGCCGTCAGCCGCTGCTGTGGGTCCAGGACCAGCAGTTTCCGGATCAAGCACACAGTGTTTTCTGAGACCCGGCCATCCCTGGGAGAGACAACACTTGGTGAGCCTGGGGTGGGCAGAGTGGTGGCAGGATGGACATGCTGGGAGCACAGACCAGGAGCTGCAGGAGCCACCACTGCTCTGAGCCTGCCCCACAAGCTGTGCCATCCCTGCTCCTGCTTCCTGGTGCCTACTGCACACAGCCTGTTGGCAGTACCTCTGTCACCCTTGGGGTGCTGAGGAGTGCCACTCCAGCTCCAGCTGGCCCAGTAAGCCCCCTGTGGCCAGGCAGGAAGGGCAGGCTGTACTCACTCAGGGATGGTGTACTCGGCAGCCTTGATTTTGCGGAAAAGCTCCTGAGGTATGCTGTCGTAGAAGGGGAACTGGCCGTAGAGCATGGTGAAGAGCACTACCCCCAGTGCCCACATGTCACTGGGCTTCCCACGGTATGGCCGGCCTGTGGGGAGAGGGCACACAGCCTGAAAATCCTGGAAAGCACAGCCTTGGCAATCCCCCTCACTTCCCACGGCAGAGGTGCTGAGAAATCCCCTTTTTCTAAGCATTTACCAAAACACTTGAGGCTTCCCATAACATGACACCAAAACTCTTTCCAACGTGCATCCTCTGCAAATGAGCAAATTGTCTGTCTCCACACAAGTGTCCTCCTGATCCCTATGGAGCAGGAATATCCCTGCTGGGAACCAAGGGCATCAGGTAGTTGGAACTGCTGTGCTGGAGGTCCCAGGTCAGTGTCCCTTGCAGCTTGCAAGTCTCAGCCAAGGGAGAGGGAATTCAAGGACCTGGCAGCACAGGGCAGGAGGAGGCAGGAAAGAAGCCCAGGAAGGATAAGGCTGAGGCCATGGAGAAGGGACTCTTACTGTGGGATGGATCTAGCACACAGCCACTGAAGCCAGGTGTAAAGTCACAGAGTGTGCAAGAAGGTGCTTTCCTGCACAAAGACACCAGACAAACCCTAACCCAAGGCTGCTGCAGCCCCAGGATTCACCTGATAGAAATGCTGCTTCTAAGCCCTTTTGGTCACAATAATCAGCACACAGCAGCATGGACAGGGTCACAAAATCAAACCCCAGTGCTACAGCACAGCACAGGATTTGGGGAGAGACTTCCTCTGACTCACACAGTGAGTCACTGCTGCAGCATTTGGTATTTGTACTAATTATTCTTTACTTTATATGCTCAGAAAAAGGCACCTCTCCCTCCTCCTCCAACTTTTCCTGCTGTGACATTTCAGCAGCCATCCCTCAGCAGAGACAGCTTCTCCTGGAGACCCACAACAATGATTAATTCCTCAGGCGTTCCAACTTCCCCCTGCACAGGAGCACTGGCAATACAGAGGGATGCACCAAGCCTGAAGGTGGTGACGCCTGGATGTCCTCAGGTAACTTCCCCTTTGATACTTGGAGGGGAACTGCAGGCTGAGCAATTTTGGGAGAGTACAGGATGGGCCTCATGGGAAGGGCTGCTGGCAGACATCAGAGCTGGGGTGCAGCACAATGGTAACAAGAGCCAGGCTGGGCACAGCAGGACGAGTCCTGAGCTAAGGCTGTGCCTTGCAGGGTCTCAGGCAGCCTAAGCTGTCAGATATCAGCCCTGTGGCCAGTTACACCACAAGAGAGCACTTAGAAAAAACACATGAAGGTAGCTGGAGGCCTGGATACATCAGCACACTGGAAAAAAAAAGAAGTTCCCTGTAGCCTCCACTTGAGCCACGACTGCTCCAACCTCCTGCAGAGCAGTTGGCTTCCATCATCCATCTGGTCACAAGGGCCTCAGGATATCCTGAAGAACAGGAAAGGTTTGCAAAAACCCCAGGATCCACCTCCTCACCTGCCTTTGCTCCCCTCCTGGCCGGGAGGGAAGTGCCTCCAACCTGCCTGGCAGATAAAGATGGAAGAGCTTGACTACTACTATTTACTGCTGATGCCTGCAAATCTGACAAGAAGCCTCCTGAAGGGAGTCCACTGGAGCTGGATCTTCTAGGACTGGCTCCCTCTGAGGGCATTGCTGCAATACAGTTGCTTGGGATACCAGGAACAAGTAACTCACGCATTAATGCCTGATACCTGGATCTACAAGAGGGAGAGGCTTTGTATGCACAGTCCCGCCTCTATGTGCACCCTTCAACACCAACCTGACTCACCTGCATGAGAAGGAAAAAAACTCCCCAAATGATGCCTGGGTCACTACACTGACAACCAGGACCACCCCTGCCTGCTCAAAGGCTGGTACAGGAGCACAGAATCACAAGGTTGGAAGAGATCTTCAAGATGATCGAGTCCAACCCATGCCCTAACACCTCAACTAAACCATGGCACTGAGTGTCACATCAATCTTTTTTTGAACACATCCACAGATGGTGACTCCCCCACCTCCCTGGGCAGACCATTCCAGTACTTTCTCACTCTTTCTGTAAAAATTTTTTTCCTAATATCCAACCTGTATTTCCTTTGGTGCAGCTTAAGACTGCGTCCCCTCATTCTGTCAGTTGCTGCCTGGAAAAAGAGACAACCCCCACCTGACTACACCCAACTTTCAGGGAGGTGTGGAGGTCACCCCTGAGTCTCCTTTTCTGCAGGATAAACAACCACAGCTCCCTCAGTTGTTCCTCACAGGATTTGTGTTCCAAGCCCCTCACCAGCCTCATTGCCCTCCTCTGGATGCACTCAAGCAACTCAACATCCTTCCTGAGCTGAGGGGCCCAGAACTGGACACAGCACCCGAGGTGTGGCCTCACCAGTGCTGAGTACAGAGGAAGAATGACCTCCCTGATCCTGCTGGCCACACCATTCCTGACACAGCCAGTTCTGAACCCAGCAGAGAGTGCTCCTGTCTGAGCCATGGGCTGCAGCTTTTCCAGGGAATGCTGTAGGACACAGTGTCAAAGGCCTTGCTGGAGTCCAAATAGACAACATCCATAGCCTTTCCTGCATCCACCAGGTGGGTCACCTGGTCATAAAAGGAGACCAGGTTGGTCAAACATGACCTACCCCTCCTAAACCCATGCTGGCTGGGTCTGATACCCTGGCCATCCTGCAATGACACTGTGTGATGATGCTCAGTATGAACTGTTCTACTGGGATTCTCCTTCCCACCCCTTTTGTGAATGGGCACCACACTGGCCAGCTTCCAGTCATCTGGAACCTCATCAGTGAGCCAGGACTGTTGGTAAATGATGGAGAGTGGCTTTGCAAGCTCATCTGCCAGCTCACCCATCACCCTGGGATGGATCCCATCTGGTCCCATAGATTTATGAACAGAGCAGAGATGAGAGCTCATGGAGAGAAACCTCCTGAAGCAACTGGACAGAAATCACAGCTGTTCCTGATGGTCCCATGCACTGGGAACAGTTAAAGGCAGGAGGACACCAGGGAAAGCTGCTCTGTGCTAGAGCCAGACTCTGCTCAAAGCCTCTGCTGGAGATAAGGCACAGGCCAGGCTGCTGGAGAGGGGGATCCAGCCTGGCCTGCTGATGTCATTCCTTTAATTTTAAGTAACTCCTCTCTGTTGGTCCAGAAGCTGCCCAGAGGGTCACTAGCTCCCTCCTGGAAGTGAACAGCAGCTGGAGGAACTGGTGCTCTTAGTGCATAGCTGGAATACACTGACATCCTGGTGAGATCTGGACTGGCTGCCCCTCAGGCCCAGGGATTTACCTCCAGCTTAAGGAAAACCTCAGGACCTGAATTCCAACACTGGAAACAGAACATGCTGTCTGCAGTCAGACTCATTTGGGAACAGCCAGATTTGAATTAGCTTTGAAGTTCAGACAAACCATAAGAAAAATCAGGTTTGTTCCTTCTCTCCAGCTTTCCCAGCTGGAAAACAAGAGCAAGTCTCCTAACTGGACCTTAACTAAGAGGCTCTCATGAAGATACACATGGGAACACGGGTGGGTTTATTTATTGTCAGGAGAGGCACAAATGAGTGAAGTGAGTGTCAAAGGGAATTCCTACCACTGAGCACGTCTGGGCTGATGTAGGCAGGGCTCCCACGCTGGTCCTTCAGCAGGTCATCCTCGCTCACCAGGTGCTTCCCCAGGCAGAAGTTGGTGATGGTGATCCGGTGAGTCCTGGGGACAAGCACAAGGTGTCAGGGAACACAGGTCACGCAGCACAGACAGCAAGCTGACTCCAGAACAGGGACTGAACCTGTGGGGCTTTCTGGGCAGCTTGAAGTGCTGGGAGAAGACACAAAGAGCTGTAAAATGAACTCCATCCCAAAGGAGAGGGATTCCATGCCTGCCAGCAAGGCTTGCAAGGCACTCACAGGGGCAATAAAAGGCTCTGTGACAGCTGTGACAATGTCTGGGTAGCCTGTGTCAACGTGGCTGTAAGCACAAGGTGTACCTGGCTCATTTTGCAGCCGCACAGGTGCCATGGCCAATCTTCCAGGAGCATGCCAGCCTGCAGCACCAGAGCTGCAGGATCTGCCCCAGGTGCTGCCTGACCGCTGGAGGGCATGAGTGTCAACAAAGCTGAGGTTTATTTTAGCTGCTGATTCTGCCCTGCACTTCCCAGCTGCCATCTTCTCCACACAGCACTTTCTAGGAGCTAAAGGAAAACTGAGCTGTGGAAGCTGCCCCCTGCCTGGCCCCCACGCTCTGTGTATTTACAGTCACCAGAGAAGCTGCAGGAGCTGTGATCAGACTCAGCACAACCATGTCTGTGTCACTCGAGAGTCCCACACAGGAGCCTGGTGGCAGTTCCACAAAGCCTGATCAACACCCAAAAACCTCACACAAAAAAAGGGAGAGCTACAGGTACACACAATTTCTTTATTAGTTCAACCCTACTTCCCTGTGGTACTGCCAGCTCCCATTAACGATTTCTTCCAGTGCAAGTGAGCTAATTACAAAACTATTGTTCCATTAATTTTCCCTGTCATTCAGGTAATTTGGATTTTAAATTATAATGTAGAGGTGTGAGTACAAAAACATTGTCTGGAAGATTTCTTGAAAAGTATTTCACAACTAGAGCCTGAGAGAATGGATTAAGTCAGTCACAATAACCAAGAAACATTTCCAGCCAGTCTCACAGACAAATGGAACACAACCAAGTGTGGGTTGGCCACAGAAAATTGGTTATTAAAACAGACAGACTTGTGTTTAAGAAGTGTTAGTTTCAACTGTCAGGAGACTTCCCTGGCTGAACAACAAGCTGCAGGATTTGTTAAGGATTTAAAAGACTAACTGTTCTATAGGAGATTAAAATGTTCAGGGTTGCTTGGTTCTATTTAGTCCTTGAAATTTGATCTGATCTGTTACCACCCAACTCCTCCTGCACTGGCTAATGGGGAAACCTGAGAGGCTTTAATGTCTGTGTGAAGGAAGTCAGGTGGGAAGTGCCTGCCAGGCCCTTGCAGAGCCACGTTGTTCCCTTCCTTCCCTGCCCTGAGAAGGGACCTGGTTCTTTGTGAGCACAGCTGGAGCAGAACAAATGGTTCTGCTCAGCCCCACCGGCTGCTCCTCTCCATGGAGATGGCTCTCACGCCTCTCCCACCCTTCCCGTGACTCACTGCTGCACAGGCTGCAGCTTTCCCTCACCAACGCTGAGTAAAAAGCAAAAGCAGAGATGTAACACAAAGAGTGACTCTGGCAAGTGCATTCAAAGGGTCAAATATCTCCCCCTGCTAGCGAGGCTCTGGGTACACCCCATCAGTGAGGTGCTCCCCTGCACTCAGTGCCCAGGAAAGAAGGGAAGTTCTGCATGGATCCTTTCAAGTACCAACCTTTGCTGCCTCTTCCAGCAAGGAGGAGAATCAAAGCAGCAAGCAGAAGAGATTTATCTTACAGCAGCTCTACAGAAACAACTTGAAACAACTTAGAGGTGGCCCTGAGAAGCAGCAGCTGCTGCGTCTGTGCGTGTGGGGGAACAAAGAAATTCAAGCTCTGTAGGTAAAACCCGTTTCCTTTCAGTGTTAGGGAGGAAAAAGCAGCAAGCTGCGAGCCCAGAAACCTGCAAGCTTTGTAGACTCCAAGCCTGCAGAACCCAAACCTTCCCGCTTTCTATTCATTCCACAGAAACCCAGACAATGTGAAAAGGATGAATTCCACTCATTCTTCAAGTTAGTGCAAAATATTTAGTCAGTAATGTAATCCTGGAGGAGGGAGCAGAGGATCTGCGCTGAACTAGGCTGCCAGCTAAAGAACACAGACCCCAAGGCCCTGAGCAGCTAAAAAGTGCCACCAAGCAGAGCCAGGCCACCACCCCATGCCCTGAGTTCCTGCTGAGCTCCTGCCCCTCTCTGGGCTGATCCCTCTGGGTCTGCAGCAGCATCCAGCACCTGCCAGGCTCTGGAGGCTCCTGTCAAACCAGCGATGGAACAAGGGAGCCATTTCAAACACAAATACACACTGGACAGAAGTGCTTTTGTTTAGATAAGTCAATATTTCACTGCCAGCAAAAACACAGCAGTGCAGCAGTCAGATCTAACACTGCTGTGATTGTAGGACAGCCAGCAGGGCTGGGAATGCCTTTAGCATGATGGGAGGGTGAATGATGGGAACAGAACCAACCACTGTGTTTTTGGGTTCTTTTTAATATATATATAAAATCAGTGCTTCTCTTGCAGGTTACTAAATTAGTATAAAACTCAGTTTTCAGCAGTTAGAATCCAAAAAAGAAGTCCTGACAAGGGGGCCACTAAGCTGGGTGGGAAAAGTGAATGACGTAGGTGGGGCTAAATTAATTTTTGGAGATCAATTTATATAACTTTGAGCTGGATGTGTGTTTTTGCACAGCTTGCTTCCCCTTCCCCTCACCCTCCTGCACAAGAGCACTCAACAAGTGCTGCCTTTGGCTGTGTTTGTATTAGAAATCTGCTTCAAGGAAGAAACAAGACCACTGCCAGGCCAGCAGCTCTCCAGCACACTTACCTTTTGTTTAGCACCATGTTTCCTAGTTTCAAGTCTCTGTGCACAATATTTTTCTGTAAAAAATATAGGAGTATTACATGAGAAAAAGCCTATTTGTTGTAGAAGTATAAATTTCATACTTGTACAAGAGCACTAAAAAGAAATCACAGCATCTGCATTCTTTGAAATAACCTAGGTCAAGGTTTCAGGTCAAGTTCCACTCTGGCACAAAGGGTACTTTGTGCCCTTCACTTTTGATCGTGATCAGGACAGAACAAGCAAATTTGCTACTTTGAACACAAAGACAGACTTAATGTACCTAAGAGACCTGAAACTGAAGTCTCCAGGCTTGGCTGAGCAATCTGATGAGCATTCCTTTACCAGATCCATGCTGCACTGCCCTGCTAAAGCAGGACACGTGTCCTGTGTCACAGGGGAACGAGTCAAACATCAGCAGAATCCATTTTCATTACAACAGTTTCTGGTTCATTGATCTCAAAACTTGTAGCTTGAGGTTCTGATCTCCAATTAATTCTTACCCTGTGATTTATTTTACTTTGCAAGGAAACAGTTTCTGTTTCCTGTGTTTGATCAGGCTCTGCTCTCCTCTTTGATTGCCCCTGTCTGAGGTTACCACACTGTGGTTCCCCTGACCTGCCCTCAAGCCCAGCTGGCCTCTCTCCACAGCCAACAAACATCACATTATCATTTAGAAATGTGAGGAGCAGGGAGGGAAGGGAATGCACTTCAGGGCTTGGGGCATGAGGTCTTACACAGAACACTGTTAACATCCATGCCCTGTAACCTGGCTACTGCCTGCCCCAAGAAGTTTTGAAGCATCTGTTAATCTAACGTGGGAAAACTCTGCCTCCCAGCACTGGAAGGGAGCTCTCTTTCCAAGCTCTCACCTTGTGTAATGCTTCTACCACTCGTACCACGTCATAAAATATCACCACGGTCTCCCGCTCGCTGAGTCTCTTCTCTTTAATAACATAATGCTGCAGATTGATCAGATCTGCTGTTTTGTCACTGAAATCGTGAGCACAGAGACAGTCCAACACCAGGCAAATGCGCTTCTTCATCTTCCTGACCATCCTGTTGGCTTCGAGATCTTCTATGATTTCACAAGCTCGGTCCTGTGGGGAGGCAAACACAGCGGCAACCCCTCAGGGAAGCTCCAGGGCACATGTACAGAGCCTGGCAGAATAAATAACTGGGAGCTGCTCTCAAAATAAGCAAATGCATTCACAGTGCTTGGTCTTTGTCCCTAGGTAGGATTTCAAGAAGATACTCTTACTCTAATTACTTAATGAATCCATTACTGGTTTGGGTTGGAGGGAATTTAAAGTTCATCTCACTCCATCCCCTGCCATGGGAAGGGACACTTTTCTCTATTCCAGATTACTCCAAGACTATCCAACCTGGCTTTGAACACTTCCAGGGATGGAGCAGCCACAGCTCCTCTGGGCAGTCTGTGCCAGGGCCTCCCCAACCTCACTGGGAAGAACTTTTCCTAGGAGGAGGAGGAGGAGGAGGAGGAGGAGGAGGAGTGCAGAAGGCAGAGGAAGTCTCTGCTGTGTGGCTCTGTGTGCACAGACAGAATGCTCTCTATGCACACAGACACCTTGAGCTGAACCCAGGACATCCCTGCAGTGCAGCAGCCTCTGGGAACAGAGGGATACAACACACCATTCAGAAGAACTGAAATCTCAAAGCTCAATGAGCAGTTCTTCCACAGCTTAGAAGACACAGCTGAGCTGGACATTTGGCTTGTTTAAGATTTTGTACAGATGGTCTCAAATGAAATGTGTGTTGGCAAAGTGTAACCAGCCAGTCAGGCAATACCAACACTCAAAGCAGTAATTGCTATCAGCCCTTCACATCAGTGAACAGCCCTAAAGGCACCAACAGCAACACAATCCACTCACACAAAAACTGACCAGCACAGTGACTGGTTTAACTTGCTGAAACAGTTTCTTGGCTATTTTTCCCCTCTTACAAGTTAAAAACAGTACAGAGACCAGAGAGCACAAATTTAATTCTAAAAGGTGTTAATTGATTTGCCAATGAAATAGCTGTTGTTCTGTGTGAAGGGGGAGTGC
Source organism: Certhia americana (assembly GCA_018697195.1). Taxonomy (NCBI): domain Eukaryota; kingdom Metazoa; phylum Chordata; class Aves; order Passeriformes; family Certhiidae; genus Certhia; species Certhia americana. The sequence continues at coordinate 1,219,254 of CM031876.1, forward strand.
TGAGTGCCTGTCCCATCTGTGAACGTTTTCACATTTCCCAAAATCCTACTGTACTCTCCAGAGCTCCTGTTTGAAGTAGCAGTGGTTAACCTCAGAGTGCTGCAACTTGGACACACAAGAGCAGGGTCAGCACAAACTGGACATTAAAAAAAAGCAGCTCAATCCATCAGCAATCCCTGGCATTGCTCCAGCCTGGATGGTGACCAAGTGTACCTGGAAGAGCCCGTGATGATGGACCACTCCTTCCTGGTTGTGGAGCAGGGAAAGAAGAGAATACTCCGTGTGCAGCAGCATCTTGCCCTGTCGCTCCTCCTGGGTTTCTATTCCTTTATCACCTCTTTCTTCTAAAGTGAGAATCTTCAGGAAAAGGGAAAATGCTTTTACAGTCCCCAGATGCACACAAACGCCCCCAGCCCTTTCTCATTTTTGGCATTCCCATGTGTTTCCCAGCTGGTGGAACTGTTCTCCTTGCCACAGACCTGTCTGAACTCAGCAGAAGCAGCTTCAGTAACACAGAAATATCCCAGGTGTTTTTTCCCTCCTGGAGCTGCCCCATTCAGGTACAGATCCAGGGGCTCTGGGAGAGCAGCACAGCAGCAGAGGCCTCATCTGAGGGCTGATGTAGACACGGATCTGTGCCTGGCAGTGCTGCCCTGTCCCACTGCCCTGGTTCAACTTGAACACTCACTCACTGCCCAAGTGCTTTTGCACAAGAGCTGGAGAGCCCTGAAGGTCTGGAAGCCTGCAGTTTGCTTACCTTCAGCTGATAAAAGTCATCTGTCCCGTCCTTTCTTGCCAAACACTGAACAATACTTGGCACAGGGGAGTTACCTAAACGTGGACCTACAGCACAAAGCAGAAACAGATTTGTTTTCCCTACAGCAGCAGTGACTAACCCGAGTTACATCAGCTGTCACCAGTTATGTTTGCTTGCACCAAGTTCCTGTTTTTGCAGGAGCTTGAGTGCATTTTCACAAATCTAAAGAAAAAAAAATAAAAGGTCTTGAACTCTGAAACCTTTTGGGACAATGTTTCATTTGCTCCCCAGAGAAACATTTATCAAAGCCCACACATGGCCCAGCTGTTTGCAGAAATCCTAATTTCTGCATGCCTGAACCACACAGCTCTTACATTCACAGCAACACCCACGGCAACTGTTACTGCCACACCTGGGAACACAGCTGCCACCTCTGCAGGGATGGCTCAGGGGTATCCAAATAAGTCCAGATTTCCAGTTAACATACAGTCTCCACTCCTCACTTTAAATCAGTCAGCTCCAATCGATTATCCATTGGTTTCCAATGTAAAGTCTATGATTTTTGACAGCTTCTACAAGCAGTTCTGAATCAACTATTCTAGCAACTCTTCAGAGTTGGCAGAGTGGCCTTGCCTTGGTACATAACATTTCGAGTGACCACTAGCAATTTATTAAGTTACCCCCACACTGATGTGACAACACATTTCAGGTCAGCAGGGTCGAACATCTCCCCACAGCTCTAATCAAAAAACCCTTCAATGAATTTGGTATTTAACGAAGTGTAAAGAACAGAGTTCAAAGACAAAAAACAACCCAACAAAAAAACCCCAAGAGGGTAAAATCAAGATCTAGTGCTTCTCTCCCACATCTCCTCAGCCTGGCCAGCTGCAGGAGCTCCAATGCTGTTGCTCTGCACATCCAGTGACCTGCACTCAGGTAAGAGAGCGCGTTACACATCTGCTTCCCCTCATTCCATAGTGCCTTTTATTTTCAGTTTTGCCACCACCAGCCCCCCTGCCAGCTGCAGAGCCCCCTCCCTGCTTACCCAGGATGAAAGGACCTGCTCTCTTGGTGTTATTCCCAGAAATCCCCGCACACAGAGCCTTTGCTTTAGTGGATGTTTCCCCAGCTCCTCTGTCCGATGCTCGCCGCTTCATCCTTGGCTCTTGAAAGAGAGATCACATCTGATGAGCCACCGAGTTATTTTCTCCTGTTATCCCTGATTTCTACAGGAAGGCTCTCACTGACAGATGTACTGGTGGCTCTGCCTACTTGTGTGTCTACACACAGCCCTGGCTCCCTGCTGACAGACCAGGGGTGGGCTGCAGGCTCAGAGCAGTTCTCAAGGCATAACTCAGCCTCGTTATTCAGGGCAACATTTCCTACAACAGTTGTTTGAGAGACATAGTGGGAACAAGTCAAGATAATTAAAGCTTGTTTTACAGCAAAAACAAGTTTGCGAATTAACATGTTCCAAAAGCTCTGAAAGAAGCTGCCCAAGTTAGCCCTGTGTATGGGTGTCTACTGCTGCTGCAGCCTTTTAGGGGCTCCTCCACAGAGGAGCCACACACGGCATCTCAGCCACCCACTGAGTCCTTCAGAGGCTCCAGTCTGTCCCTAAAACAGCCAAGAATGCACAAAACTGACCACAAAAATTAGTATCTTTCACCTTTCCTAACAAGGGCATGGAAAACAAGCACAGTAATTGTTGTGAGATTCAGTTCAGTTCACAACGATTTTTCAAAAATGTATTTTTAGCCTTGAAAAATGTTCCCTCTCTCTTTGTACCTCGTTAGGCTCTGCCCTTATTACATCTCCATCTACCTACATCCAGTGCAGCTGTAATTTGGAGTCCAGCACATAAAACCTTGTCACCTGAGGCTCCACGTGCAGGAATCAACACTGTGTTTAGAACTAACACGCTATTAAATGCCCCAATGGACAGATATTCCAGTGAAAGGCAAACTGTGTTTTCCTGCACAACCACTATGGGCAAAAAATAATTTGATCTATTACCTGTGAATCTCACAGTTTGCATCCAGGAATTTATTCAAGGTCCACACATCACCACTATTCAGCACCAACAACTAAAAACTCAACTACCTCCTCCTTACTCAGGTAGTGCAGAAAGTCTGATTTCCAACATCCATTTTATGCTGCTCAGAAATCTAAAGAGAATTTGCACAGCCAAGATATAAAGGGCCAAATAAATTCAAGGTTTATGACTAAAACACTTCCTTCTCTAAAGAAAACTTTCAGTTTAGCTGGAAAATCACCTCTCAGGTGAGCTGCTGGGTGGTGTGAGCTTTCCACATCCATCAACTCCAGCCAATGGAATCTTTGCTCCCAGTACACCTCTTCTTCATCTCTAGATTTTGGAAAATGGCTTCAAAGCCATTTTGCAAACATCTTACACATTCAATGTCTGTGCTCTCACTTTTTAAAGATACTTTGGGGGTAGGTGAGAAGAGGAACCAAGCACAGCTCTATTTCCTCACTCAAACCAAATCCCAGGAGTTCTTCCCTAAGATGTTGCTACAGCAGAGAGGGGAAAATATTTTTTGGGTTGTACATATTTGTTTTAGAAGATGCCAGGTGTTTCACCTTATAAGAGATTGATAAATCACCCCCCTGTGACTGAAGTTCACCCTCTGGCAGTCCTGCCCTTTCTGTGGACACAGGGTGATCTCACTGCATTGATTCATCCAGCAGCACCTGTCCAGGACCAGCAACAGCCAGGAGATAAAGAGAGGAGTCTTGCAGCAGACTTTGCATTCCTGCCCTCCTGACTCCCAGCACCTTCACACCTCCCACAGAGCAGTGTCACCATGCCAGTGAGCTGAACAGGACACAGTTCTGACCCCCACGTGCTCCCTGCTCTCTTGATTCTGCATCCCTGACCCAACATCCTCATGAACTCTTCCTCTCCTTGTACATCACCACCTCTGCTGGAAATATGTGAGTAACATTTCCACTGGAGAGAGCTCCTGCACAGAAACTCTGAGATAAACCCCTTGTGCAATCTGGGCTGCTTGTGCAAATGGTGTTACTGTAATCAAAACAACCTGAGGACTCACATAGTTCAGCATCAACTGTATCGTTACTCTTCTTCCAAACTAGGTTTTCCAACGTCTCAGGAGGCAGGAATCATCACGCTGGAGAAGGCTGGATGGGGAAAAGGTTGAGGACTCTGCAATGTGAAATGAGATACACTTGATGCTGCGGTTCTGGATTATTCTGATTATGATAACACAGGATGCACTGAACCTTTACAGCCCCAAACATCTCTGTTTGTTTGGGCTCAGAAAACGACTGAAGCTCCTGTTATCATGTGAGAGAATAAAAGAAAAGAAGTTCAATCCCTGCACTGCAGCTCAAACTCCCATGTCACCCATCTCCAGAATGATGTAGGACAGGCTTTTGGAGTGGGGACAAACACAGGGACAAACACAGGCTCCACTTCAACCCCCACCATGCAGCACCTGGTCCCTCACACACACAAGGCTGTAAATCCAGCACAGAAATTTATACTTAATTTTGATGTGACACACGGGATGTATCAAACATCTCACTGGAGAAGCCAGTCCAAAGCCTCTCCCTGTGCTAGCTATGGCTTTAATAGAATTACGAATCAATTAATTTGAGAACCTAAATGTATTGTCTTTTAATTATGTAGCTTAAGGAAATTGTTTAACTTCTGAATTACTGCAAAAGCTGTCGCAGTTGGGATGAGGCTAGAGAGCTGCTCCACAGTTTTTTTTCCCCTCTCTGTGCGGCCTTCACATTTGCAAAAATGAAGCTAAAAAAATGAGCAGCATCAGGCTGCACCTTTTCCCACCCAAACACCACAGTGGGCAATATTTATCAGTGATGGTTAATCCAAGGTCACATATCAGCCTGGCTCATGGGAAGCTGTGCTGGATATGACCTAAAAACTTCCATGAACAAAACATTAAATGGGTGAAAGCTGGAGCATGGCCCAGCTTCCCACATGGAACACCAGCAGGTCGGTGTCACTGCAAGGAGCAATGATCCCAGTGTTGCCTCATTCCTTCCCGGGCAAACCCAGCCAGGAACAGCTCAGACCCGAGTCATCAGCACTCCCAGGGACAGAGCCTCAGTTCTCATTGGAAAAGCTTCCCTGAAAACAGGCGGAGTTTGGAGCAGGCAGGCCTGCGGAGGAGTCACTGGCTGGGGGATTAAAGGGAATGTTTGTGGGGCAGTTCCCAAGAAAAGCAGGCTGTTGCATTAAGTGTATGAAATTTGGTCAAGAAAACACCCCTTACGTCCCAGCTGGTCCTCAGAGAGCAGAAGCACATCAAGAGACCTGGAAGACCAAGAAGACATCATCCCACCATGGGAGCAGGGAGAGAAGAGTTGCCCATCAAGTGTCTCCAAGGGCTTTTTAGCTTTTTTTCCTCCTCAAAAGGTGAAATTTGTGTCCCCTTCATCCACATGAACATCCAGCCTTATCTTCTTCCTCCCATGTCACACACAGGGGGAAATCAAGGGTAGAATGTACTTCATTAAGCTGATGTGCATTTTAATATTTAAATGATCCTTTATCAGGTAGAAGTTACTTTCCGGACAGAGTGTCCCTCAAATTTTCAGTCACAGGACTTGTGTTTTGTTCTTCAGTGCCAAACCAGGCCCATCCTGTCTGCACTGTCCCTCCTCCTGCAGCCAGCTCAGCCTTCACAACATCAGCCAGGAACAATTTCATCCCTAAAGATAATGTGGAATGCACAGGGAAAGCCTCAGCCCTTCCCTGGCTCCTTACTCATCATCTCACTTGGGCATGTGGGGAGGAGGAGCAGCAGGGGCATCAGGGTGGGCTCCACCCCTCTCCCTCTGCACAGCACGGGGGAGATTCCCTATGCAGGAATGTTAACATTACTCTGGGAGTTGAACCGTTCTCTAAGAGCAATAATAACATATATATATATATATATATATATAAAAAAAGCCCATTGGATGACTCAATCCAGCCTGTGTTCCACTGCGCTGCCCTTCCGGGAAGGGAAGCCTGCTCCCGAAACGGAGCCCTGACTCACAGGGTTCTTGGAACCCAGCAGAGACTCACTCAACTTCTTCCCTAAGCAAGAAGTTCGCTCAAAACCAGGCACAGAGTTTCTCTGCCCGCAGGAGCAGGAAGAATCCTAGGGCACTGGCAAGCCAGGAGGGGTTGGGACAGCCCTGTGCTATCAGAAGGTGCCCAGGGAAGTCTGGACTTGCTGAACTCTACAAGCTGGGAGACATGAACACTTCTGGCAGCCTCTGCTGAACCACCCCACCGGACATCCTCCTTCCTCAGCCCAAAACTGCAGATCAGCTGAATCCCAGGCACATGAACAAGGCACAGCCAGCACCTGGGAGCCCCTACAGGAGCCCAGCACACCTTACCTCCACACACATCCAGCTGTGGTCAGTCTCCAGCTCTTCAGGGCCAAAATAGGCTTCCACAGGCCAAGTCACACATCAGGGAAAGCAAATTCCATCCCAGCTGCACCCCCCAGCAGCCGGGGAAACTCTGAAGCACAGGGTTCCAGTGCGTAATTACGGCGCAAGCAACAAGCCAGGCTTTCTTCAAGCCCTTCTGATGCATCAACACATGAGATAGCCAAGGACTCATCTCTGGGAGTTCCCTCTTTGGTTACATAAACACCAACCTCAGCTTAACCCTTTCATGCTGAAGCACAGGCCACATCCACTAGGAAAACTCCCCATTCCAGCTCAACACCCTCACAGCAGGAGCCTGGAAATGCAGCTGCAACACTTGCAGGCTGCACTGCTGCCCCAGCACATGACTCCCTGACCTGGTCTGTGCCTGCAATCAGGCTGTGCTCACCTTCCAAACCCCACCAGAACTGAGGGGTGGGTTGTATTACAAGGCTTTATTTCTCATTTTTTTTTGCTTCTGACACTAAATCAATATGCCATAAGCCCCTGCAGCAAGACCTCTGTGCACAGAGTGCAGTGTGACCCACACAGATGCTGACACTTCCCAGCGAGGTGTGGCAGCAGTTTCTCACAGTGGTGACTCACCTGGCCCTACCTGGAGACCAACGTGTTGAAGTTACCTGCACACACTGCCAGGCCTGTGCTGTGACAACACACTGACAGCAACTCAGGAAAAAATATTAACCAAAATAGCCTGTTTCACACAGAAAATGACCACAGACACACACAGCCTACTCGTTCTAGCAAGAGCTTCCAGGCAAGAAGGAGACACACAGTGTACCTGCCCAGAGCACCTGGAGCCTCCTCACCCACCCCTCCCCCTGAGGTCAAAGGGCAGCTCAGACACAATCCCCAGGGCTGTCCCTATTCACAGTCACAGAACAGTTTGGGTTGGAAGGCACCTTAAAGACCCTTTCACCCTCCTGCCATTGGCAAAGAGATTTCTCACCAACCCAGGTTGCTCCAAGCCCCATCCAACTCGGCCTGGAACATTTCCAGAGATGGGACAGCCACAGCTTTTCTGGGTAGCCTGTGCCAAAGCCTCCTCACCCTCACAGGGAAGAATTTCTCCCTAATATCCCATCTAAACCTACCCTCTGTCAGTGTAAAGCCATTCCTCCTTATTGCACGAGGCTCCTGTAATTAGTCTCTGTCCATCATTCTTGCAGTCCATTCAGACACTGGAAGGGGCAGCTATATCACCCTGAAGACTCTTCTTCAGGCTGAACAACCCCAATTCTCTCATAGCAGAAGTGCTCCAGCCCTCTGATCAACCTGGTGCCTCCTCTGGACTCAGCCCAACAGGTTGATGAACCTCTGTGCTGAATCACTGCACAGCTTGGTGCCTACAAGGCTTCCCTTGCCTGTTCCAAGCTCTGTAACATCCTGAGGGTCACAGCCAGCTGAACTTTGCTTTTAAGGAACACAATTATGCGATCAAACCCTCAGCATGGATACCACAGAGAAACCATCAGCATGAGCCCTCCAGCAACAGGGAATTATGTCCCAAATCCTGACTGCTGCCAGCCCAGGGCTCCATGCCAGCAGGTGAGTGCTCCCGTGCTGGCCCTTGGGTCACGCCTCACCTGGGTGCCAGGCACCTCACCTGTGCCCCACTGTGTCTCTACTGCCTCAGAGGAGCTGACTATCCTGCAGCACATGGCAGAGGGGTGGCTCTGAGGCAATGACCTCTACTTGGACTTCTCCAGCTCCCTCTGGACGTGGCATTGCAGCCCAAGACCCCCAGCACACCTGCACATACCAGTGGATGTTAAGCCCATACATTAAGGCTCTAAACCAGCAAAGAACTGAATCCACAACACTGGGGCAGCACATTTCAGCACAGCCTGGGCAGGAGGCAGCAGCTGGATGGGCACATGAGGAACCCTAAAGCCTGTCAGGGGGTGGGGATGCTATCCCACGGGTTATCCCCCAGCAGGGAGACCTCTCACACCCTCAGTACTGCACAGGCAGCGGGGCTGCCAAAGGCCACGACCAGAGAGGGACAGCACCCGGCCCTGGGGGTGGGAGGTCACCCCCAGCCCCCTGGGGTGAGCTCCCACGGGAATGCAGGACAGGGTCTGGCCCTGGCTCTGACACCTGCTGATGTTACTCACCCTCACTCAGAGGCACAGCCCTCATCTACTCATTGCTGAGGCTCCTCCTCAGCACAGAGGTCCCAAAAGTCTAAATTCAAAGGTTCCTGCCCAGTCTGGAGGCAAAACCATCCCCAATCACGGGCTGTGCCTCCTTCAGCCCCCCGGACCTGCTCCCGTGCTGGCAGCCACAGCCCCCCGAGCAAAAAGGGACGAACCAAGGGACCTCTGCAAGCTCAGCCCCTGAGCCTGGAGAGCACCGGCAGCACCGAGCCCAGCCGGGCGGCA
>CM031876.1:1228354-1281054 GCA_018697195.1 Certhia americana
CAGTGTGCATGTGTGCCGTGCCCCAGGCAGGCAGGCTGTGTCAGAGAGCTCCTGCCAAGCCCTGCTGTGTGCCGGCAGGGCGTTGATTAGTGCGGCACTAATGAGGGCAGAGCCAGGGCCGGGGTTTAAGGAGGGGAGGGCGGGGAGCCCTTCCGAGCACAGGGGGCGTGGTCAGAGCGGGGGGCGGGGCCAGCGCTGAGGGCAAAAAGGGCGGGAAAAGGCTCGGCCCTGCTGAGGGGAAACGTCGGCCAGCAGGGCACAGAGGGACAGCGCTGGGCAAAAGGGACACACCACAGCTCGCAAAACACTAACCTTGGACACAGAAACATCAGCACACTCTGCCCTGAACAGTCCGGCCCCTTACACAGGGGAAGGCATGGCTAAAATGCAGGAAAAACAGTGCTGTGAATGCAAGGAATCAGAAGCTGCATCTGTGTGGAGAGTGTCCCTGACGGGAGGAAGCTGAATGGAACGGAGCCAGGCTGTGGCAGCAGGGTCAGAGCGAGCACACAAGGGGGACCCTCTGTCCATGCCAAGGCTCAGGGCAGCCCTATCCCGGCAAGGGCACAGGGAGCGGATCCTTGAGCTGCTGCACGTTGGCGCTGCTCTCGCTCAGCCGGGAACCCCCTCATTGCCCAGGGGCAGCTGCTGGCACTGGGCAGTGGCAGAGGGAAAGAAACCCAGCACAAGGATCTCTCCTACACACACATGCACTCTGATGCCATCCTCATGGGCTGTGCCAAATGTCTGTCCTGTTTGGAACAGAACCACAAACCTCTGCCAGCATCTGAATTTACTGCTCCAGAAAAAGAAAAATCCCAAACATTAATTCCATGGGACATCATTGAATATCTCCTCGGCATCCCCAGATCGATTACCTAAATGCAGTCATGAGTTTCTGTCAGGTCTCCTTCCTCAGGACCACTTAAGCAAGCAGTGGGGTTAAACCCTTCCCCGCATCTTAATTCTAGAGTTTCCCATTCCATGAGAGGCTCTTTTGGGGGGGATAAAGCCTTAACCTGATGTGAGATTTTATGGATTAGAGAACCTCCTGCCATCCTCAGTTGCCATTAAAGCCAGTGGCTGAACAATTTTGTAAACAATGGGGCCACCCCTGGCTCATGGGTCTAACAGTTTATAAAAATGGGCCATCGGTCTGCAAGTAGCACCCCGTGGTGTTCTTGCACTCCTTTGGCATACTCCTGCTCAAGAGCCACATAAAATTCAAATTCTGTTTCCCTGTCTGGAAGGGCCAGGTCAGGAGCCTCAGATCATCTGCTTTTGAACACTTAAAAGTTCTGCCAGGTTCTTACCTGGCAATATACCAGTGTCATAGGAGCCATGCATGTCTGCAAAAGACCTGCCTTTAACAGGCACTCAGGAACAGGCTGTAACCCCTTTCCTTCCCTCCCGTCAAGTAGGGTATTGCTTTTCAGACACCACTTCTGTTGGTGGCTTCCAAGTCATTTGCAAGGTTCCACATTTCATTTTCCACATTTCCTTGGGACTGCCCACACTTGTGGGGTTACTTCAGCATAGGCCTTCTCAGACATTTGACACAAAGTTACAGTGCTGGCAGCTTCCATATGCCCTTGCATTTTATGGACTTACATTCCTACTTTAGCCATGGACACTCTTCCCAGTAGATGACAATCACAATGAGGAACAAACAGAAATTCATGCATTTCAAACCAATCCCCTACATTTACCAACAGCGGTTGAATAAAATGGTTCCTCTATCCCACTTACACTCTGAATAATTGTCCTGGTTTAGGGCAAGTTTGGGGAGAAACTTCCAAAGGGGCCCCTTCAGAGAGCAAACCCACACGGCCCCTCCCCACTCCCAACTGGTTGGGGAAGGATTCCTAGGAGAGAAGTGGAAAGAAACCTGTTTATTGAACAGACAGAGCACTCCCCAACACACAAAATGAACAATATTGGATCACCATTCTCACAAGATAACAAATTCAGACAGTCTCTCTCTGGGGAGTGGTCACTTTGTTGTTGGCCTCTCCAGTGCTGGGCAGACTGCTGCAGGCCACAGAGTGCAGACTCTCGGAGTTTCCCAGGTCCCAGTCCGGAGCAGGTTGCCCAACAGAACAGACGATTTGGGACACAAACATCACAAAATCCCTCATGGGACAGGCATGCATGTGATGGGTGGCTCCGAAGGGCTGGCAGATGACTGTGTTCCATTGTGAGGCACATGGGAGGTGTTGGATTTTCCTGTAAGACATGAAGGGGATTGGGCCCTTTGTATGTGCTGATGAGGCTGCAGCCAGTGCTGGCTCCCTCTGACGCTGCCTGGCCAAGAGCAGCCCCAGGAGCAGTGAGCAGAGGCAGAGCAAGGCAGGGAGGAGATAGAGCATAAATGAGATTGCCCTTGAAAGGCAGACGTGCTCTGGGGCCCACTCCTGGCCAGGCTCCCTGCCCAGAGCCATCCCCTGCTCACCAGGGCCTTGAGGGGCAGCTGTGCAGCTGGGCCAACCTGTGCCAGCAGCTCCAGCCGTGCTGGGGAGCCTTGGCAGCTCTGGGCCCTGCTGTGCACCAGGCTCCCTGTGTGCCAGCGGCAGCTGGGGCCTCTGACACCTCCTCTCTCCACAGGTCTCCCTCGGCAGCTGAATAAGAGCGGCCAAAGCCTTCACTCTGGGAGAACTGGACCTGTCATCAGCTATCCCTATGCCAGTCCCTGCCATGTCCCATTAACAGCTGTGTTACCAAATTATTGCTATGCACCTGCGGCCAGCACCACCCAGAACAGGACCCTCTGTCCCTGAAGCTTCTGGCCCTGATGTCCAGCCAGGACTGAGTGTGTGTCTCTCTTGCCAGGGAAGTCCTTGAGTGCAGCAACATCTTTGGCCTTCAGCTCTGGTGTCTGGGTGCTGCCCTGCAGCAATGGCAGGGCTCCTTGTCTGGGCATAGCCAGAGCTGGGCAGCCAGCAGCTGGTCATGGGGCTCCTGAAACACCATGCTGTCTTCTTTTTTTCCAAATTTGGAAACTGGAAATGTTTAGAAATATTTAGTAATATATCCGTAGGAAAACATCCCCAAATATTTCCTCCCTATTTACATTGTAGTTTAGGATTTTTCAAAGTGGTTTTATAATTCTGAAAAGTTTAGAATATTGTTACATTTCTAGAATAGAAAATTACATTACATTTAACTGGCAATCTTTCCCCTAGGAAGAATGTAGATACTGCAAGAAACCCAGTCTGTAGCAGTCTGAGGGTTGTTTCCCCTGCTACTTCTGACACGGTTTGGCCAGGGGAGCCTGGCTACAAAAATGGGATGCGTCCGATGCAGTTGGCAAAAGTAGATTTTAAAATATCAGAGCATCCATGTGATCAGAAGGCAGCATCTAAGGCCAGCACACCTGGGAGCTGCCTTTAACAACCATGTGGGTCAGGGGCTTCCTTGCAAAATACACAAGGCTGTGGCTAATTTAACAATACATAGCATTACGTGGGGCCAGGTATCCAATCCTGTACTCAGGCCAGGGACCAAACCATCTCAAACTAACAGAAAGGTAAAACTTGAGACCTGACCCACCCCTGGGTAACCTCCTTTCAGTATCCCATTTCCCATGGCCTCATGTTAATACTGTCCAAACACGGAGCCTGGGCCAAATCATGATGCATCCTATCTGATCCAGTCCCCACACCAGCCTGCTGCAAAGGCTCTTTCCCCACTAGAAATTTGTACCTAGTCACAACAGAATTACGTAAAACCTTTTGTCAGATATTTTCTGGAATTTCTGACAAGCTCACCTCCTAGTCTCCAGAGGCAAATTTGAGCACAGTGGGAATCAGCCACTTCCTCTCTCCAAAGGTGCCCACCTGCAGCTTCACAAGAATGGCCAAACACCTCAGTCTGGGACACCTATGTCTGTTATTTCACAGCTTTATATCCATGCCCAATATGTCTGTCACAGCTGCACTGCCAGCTTGTTGCTGTGCAAATGCTGCCACCACCCAAAACCAGACCCTCTCCCCCTGAAGGCACTGGCTCTGTTCTCTGTCCCAGACTGAAGTTGGGTCTCTCCTGCCAGGCCAGGCCTTGGCCCATGTTTTATGTTCCAATAAAGAAATGGAGTTGTCACAGCAGTGTCCGGGTGGTAGCACCAGCAAAGCCCACATGGCACCAGCACTGGCTGAGCTCCATGTCTGGGAGCAGCCGTGGATGCCCACGGTGTGGGCAGGCAGGAGCCAGGCAGGGGCTGCTGTGAGCAGTGTCAGGGCCGTGAGGGGCTGGGGCAGCCCATGCTGAGCATCCCTGGGCTGAGGGCACATTTCCTTCCATGGCATCATCTGGGCCTGCACTCCTCCAGTGGCATGCCCAGGAAAAGAGGGAAGCCATCAAGAGCATCTCCAGGGACACAGCCTGATCAGCAATGTCAGCAGGAAAAACAAAGGTTTTGCTAAGCAATGGCCCTTGGATGAAGGAAAACATTTCCAGTCAGGGCAGTCCATTTGTACAGATGTGGGGACACTCTGGGGGTACAGCTAAGGCTGTGAGGTCACAGCAGGCTCTGGGGTCACAGCAGGCTGAGGTCACAGCAGGCTCTGAGCTCACAGAGATCCCAGAGCCCCGTGCTTGCACAGCAACACAACCACCGACCACTCAGTCCCTGACCACAACTGCTGTGGCAGTGGTGGCGGTGGCAGCAGTGGTGCTGACATTGGCACAGCAGTGTCAGGACAGTGGTGGCAGCAAGAGCTGCGGGACTGGCAGAGGGCAAGGCACCATGGCCCTTGCTCTGTGCCTCCTCCTCCTGCTCCTCCTGGCAGTGGCCCTGTCTGCCAGGGCTGCCCAGGCTGCTCCATGGCGAGTGCAGGTAGCAGGTGAGTCCATGGCCTGGCTCCCCTATCCTGGGAGAGTGCTGCCTTCTCCCCAGGAAGAATTGGCAATGGTTTTCCATAGGGCTTTAGGGAGGCTTTCCTCTGTGGGAGGGAGAGAGCCAGAAAGGGCCCTGGCCTGCTCCAGCCAGGTCTTCAAGGGATGTTGCACAGGGCCTGCAAAGAGAGTGTGGAGAGGGACCAGGAGCCAGCGCAGAGCTCCACAGGCCCCTCTGCAGCTTTGGCCATGTCCATGGACATCTGGCTCCCATGGCCTTACCTGACCCCTGTGTAGAGCCCAGTTCCCTAAGGATCCCAGCACAGAACGGAAATGGTTCTGATCTGTGCTCCCTTCTAGATTGGGAACAGGACATGGATTCTTTGGAATTGCTGGTGAAGGACGGTTTGAAGATCTTGGAGAGTGCTGGAGGCAAGTTCTGGATTTATCATTTACTGACAGAATGATCAGTGACAATGTGGCAAAAGGTCACTCATGTGCCACTTTCCTTAAGAGTCTGAAGGTTCCTGAGTTTGCCCTGCTCCCTTCTGGAGCCCTGGTGATCCCACAGGATCACTGTCAATGGGAGGAAGGAGCATTGAGCTGTCAATCCTCTTACTGTGTGCAATGCCACTGTCTCCCTCTGTGCGCTCTGTGCAGCCACTGAGAAGATCAAAGATTGAAGGGGTTGGCCCCCGGGCTGTGCCCTGGCCTGTGCCTTGTGCAGCTCCTTTGCCAGCTCCAGGTAGCCTTAGGATCTCCAACAGTGCTGGGAGCTGTTCTGTCCTGCCTGTCTTTGCAGCCATACGTGCTGGTGAGGGTGATGCACGTTCCCAAGCCATGTCCAGGACTCTTCCTCTGGGAGATGGTGAGGGTAGGTCATGGCCTTTTCCCCTGGGAGAGCTGCAAGCTCAGAGCCCAAAGCTCCGCCGGGGAGGCATCGCTGTAGGAGCCAGGACAGAGTCATGTAAGTGTGTGCCCTTGCCCTGTGGGATGCCCACTGGACTTTTGCTCAGGACTGATAGCTAGCTGGAGGAGAGAGGGCCCGGGCCCAGCCTCTGAACCAAGATGTTTTCCTGAACATTATTTGTGACTTTGAAAACCATTGTCTTCTGAAGACCCCACCTCCCAGAATGGGGAATGCTTCCATCTGATCCATTTGACCTTTTTCCTTTCTCAAGCAATGGAACAAAAGTCTGTGCAGAAGGAAACACTTCCCAGAGAAAACAGTGGCTTGGTGGCAGCCTCTATGGAAGGAGAAAAGTCAATGCCAGGCATGGACAAAGGCTCCGGAGGTAATTGTTGTACCGGGCTCAGCCCTGGGTGCAGCTGTGGGGCAGCAGTTCTTCACCCACACCCTGCTCTTGCACCATTTGGCAGCAGGCAGAGCTGCAGGCGCCTCGGCTTCAGGGCCTCTGGAGCTGGTTCACGGCCCCTGGGAAACGGGACTTGTGCACCAAAGTCCCTCCTGCTGCAGCTGCTCCCAGAGCTGGCCCTGAGTGCCCAGAGGCCCAAGGCACAGGAGCAGCCCCGAGCAGGAGCCCTGCCGTGAGCCCAGGGCCAGAGCCAGCCCTGGCTCCCAATGGGGCAGGGGCTGCACTGGCTCCTGACAGGGTCTGGCTCTGTCCCCTTGGCCTGGGGCAGCTGTCACAAGACACTGGATGGGGTGAAACAAGGGATACTTGTGGCATGGCCTGCTGTAGTTTTTCTTGGGGCATTAGGGAGAATTTCCACTGTGGAAATGAGAGAGCCCCAATGGGTCCCGGGCTTTGACCCCAGCTCTCCAGGGATGTTTCACAGGGACTGCAAAGAGTGTGGAGAGTGACCAGGAGACAGCCCAGAGCTCCCCATGCCCCTATGCATCTATGGCCATGTCCACTGACATCTGACTGCCACAGTCTGAAGAGAGCCCCGCTGCAGAGCCCTGTTCCCTAAAGGAAAAGGAAATCCCAGCAGACCATGGAAATGCTTCTGATCTGTGCTCCTTTCTAGATGGGGTTCCTGGCAAGGCTTCTCCATTAGTTTGGCACTATAAAGTTTTGAAGCCATCTGGGCCTCGTGCAGGTATCTTCTCAATGTCCTCCCAAGGAATAATCCATGACAACCAGGGAGGAAGCAGGTGACAAGGTGTTGTGTGGCGTTGCAGGTGTGTCTGCAGAGCGGACTTCTCCAGCTCCTGGGCTGGATGCTGCACGTCAGCATGGCTCCCATCACAGGGGTGAGTAGTGTGTCCCTGCTGACCCCACAGGCTCAGCACTGGATTTGTGGAGCCCTCCTGAGAAATGGAACTATGTTACTCTCAGCTCCTCCAACAGGAATGAACAAAACTACAGCACAGAAGACAGCCCATGAGCCATCCGAACTCATGAGGCAAATGCCGAAGGAAATGTTGCAGGGAGGACAAGGTGGGTCCTTGTCCCTCAGCCTTCTCCAGAGACTCAGCAGCCGGGGGTTTTCTCTGCACGTGTGGACACACCGTGCTCGGCACAGCAGGAAGGGATCCATTGCAGCCTGGCTTTCCCACTGCTGCTGCTGCTTTCACAGCCTGCAGGGCTGTTTGCCAGCCTGGCCTGGCTGCAGCTTCTGCCCAGTCTGTGCCGGAAGGCATTTGGCATCAGCTGACAGAGAGCCCAAACTGCACCTTGGGTCTTGCACACCCTGAGATCCCCTGCAATTTCCCAGTGTCAGGGTTGTTCAGAAAGAGTGGCTGTAACAGAAAGGGACGGCCCTGGCCAGTCCCAGAAGTTTATATGATTTCCTAGTCCTTATCAATGTCTTTGATAAATATTGCCTCCTGTACATGCTTCCTCCCCAGTGGGGAACAGCTCCATCTGATCCAGCTGTCCCTTTCTGCAGAAGCGGATGGAGAGGCTGTGCTGAGTGCAGCGTTTCCCGGAGGAAGCAGTGCCTCATTGGCAGCCTCTGCTGCAGGAAGGGAGGCCATGCCAGGTACATTCACAGGATGTAATTGCTGTGCCTCTGGGCCTGACACCTGCTGAGGCTTGAGCTGCCATCTCTGCTGCTTGGCAGTGCCTGCCCTTCCAGGGATGTTGCACAGGGCCTGCAAAGAGTGTGGAGAGGGACCAGGAGCCATCCCACAGCTCCCCAGGCCCCTCTGCAGCTTTGGCCATCTCCATTGACATCTGGCTCCCACGGCCTTACCCGACCCCTGTGCAGAGCCCAGTTCCCTAAGGCAGCAGGGAATCCTGGCACAGCACGGGAATGGTTCTGATCTGTGCTCCCTTCTAGACTGGGAACGCGAAATGGATTATTTGGAATTGCTGGTGGATGATGGCTTGAAGATTTTGGAAAGTGATGGAGGCAAGTTCTGAATTTACCATTTACTGACAGAATGATCAGTGATGATGTGGCAAAAGGTCACTCATGTGCCACGTTCCTTAAGAGTCTGAAGGTTACTGAGTTTGCCCTGCTCCCTTCTGGAGCCCTGGTGATCCCACAGGATCACTGTCAATGGGAGGAAGGAGCATTGAGCTGTCACTCCTCTTACTGTGTGCAATGCCACTGTCTCCCTCTGTGTGCTCTGTGCAGCCACTGAGAAGATCAAAGATTGAAGGGGTTGGCCCCCGGGCTGTTCCCCGGGGCTGTGCCTTGTGCAGCTCCTTTGCCAGCTCCAGGTAGCCTTAGGATCTCCAACAGTGCTGGGAGCTGTTCTGTCCTGCCTGTCTTTGCAGCCAAGCCTGTTGGTGAGGGTGATGCACGTTCCCAAGCCATGTCCAGGACTGAGCCTCTGGGAGATGGTGAGGGTAGGTCACGGCCTTTTCCCTTGGGAGAGCTGCAAGCTCAGAGCCCAAAGCTCGGCTGGGCGGCATCGCTGTAGGAGCCAGAGAGAGCCATGCACAGTTTTCCCCTGCCCTGTGAAATCCCCTCACCTCTACTGTGGCTCAGGGCTGCCCTTGCAGTGCAGCAGAGATGACAGAAGCTTCTGTGGCTGTTGAGTTACAGGTGTGTCTGCAGGGAGGACTTTCCCCGCTCCTTTGCTGGTTGCTGCACACCAGCCCAGCTCCTATCGCAAACGTGAGTAGTGTGTCCCTGCTGACCCCACAGGCTGAGCACTGGTTTTGTGGCATCCATTCATCTGCAATGGAAATACTTTCTGTTAAGGTCCCCTGAGAAGGAAGAACAAACTTAGAGATGGCAATAAGTCCTTGGAGGAATCCAAACATCGAGAACAAATCCTGAGTGAACTGGAGAGACGTCATGGTGGGTGCATTTCCCTCAGCCTTGCTCTGAGACTCAGCAGCCGGGGGCTTTCTCTGCACATGTGGACACACTGTGCCCGGCACAGCGGGAAGGGATCCATGGCAGCCTGGCTGCCCCGCTCCTGCTGCTGCTTTCATGCCATGCAGGGCTGTCTTAGCCTGGCCTGGTTGCAGCTTCTGCCCAACCTGTGCAGGAAGGCATTTGGCATCATCTGAGAGGGAGCCCAAACTGCACCGCGGGTCTTGCACACCCTGAGATCCCTGCAATTTCCCAGTCTCTGGGTAGATCAGGAGAGGCAGCTCTTTGGAGGAGGGAGGGTTCTGGAGCAGCTCTAAAACCCTGGGCATTTTCCTAGTCCTTATCCATGTCTTTGACAAGTATTGCCTGGAGAAGACCGGCACAGTGCAGAGGAATTATTCCATGCCGTCTCAGGGGTTCAGGCACTGAGCAGTCCTGTGCCATGGGGCAGCAAGGTGCCTGCAGACCACAGTTCTGGGGCAAACAGAGAACGTTCTGGCCGTATGCACTGTGCTGCCCGCTCAGCAGTGCAGCACAGCACGGGCTCACACTCCCCATTGCTCCCACAGGTGCAGCTGGAATGTCAACACGTGCTGACAACATCTGGAAAAGCACGAAAAGAGTTTTCTGCTGGGGACCATATTGTTTGATTACGTTCATGGCTATTGTGGCTGGTGGGGCATTTCTCCTTATGGTCTGCTATGCTGGAATCTGGTATTGCTGGCAGAGAAAAGAGTGAGTATTTTGCTGATCTCTGCCTCAAACAACTGCCTTTAAAGACTGCTCATAAATCAGGAAACGTTCCCAATGCTGCTGCTGTTGAGCAGTGGATAGTCGGTGGTTCTCCAAAGAACTTTGCTGACAGTTCTGCTGCTGCCCAGTGCTTTAATTGGTCTTGCTGGGTCCTGTTTTGGGGAGCCTGCTGGGGCTGCAGCCAGTGCTGGCTCCCACTGAGGCTGCCTGGCCAAGAGCAGCCCAAGGAGCAGTGGACAGAGACAAAGCAAGGCAAATAATGAGAAAGAGTAGGGACCAGATTGCCCTTGAAAGGCAGATGTGCTCTGGGAACTGCTCCTGGACAGGGTCCCTGCCCAGAGCCATCCCCTGCTTGCCAGGGCCTTGACGGGCAGCTGTCCAACTGGGCCAGCCGTGCTGGGGAGCCTTGGCAGCTCTGGGCCCTGCTGTGCAGGAGGGTCCCTGTGTGCCACCGGCAGCTGGGGCCTCTGACACCTCCTCTCTCCACAGGTGCTCCTCTGAAGCTTCACTAGACCAACTGAAAAAATCAAGGAGTGACAAACTGACCGGCCATCCCAGCCGTTCAAATCATTGCCCATCTGCCCTGGTGCAGCTGCACCCCTGTTTTGAGGCTGGCAAAAGACCCACACCTCCCAAACGAGACCCTCTGCCCCCGAGTCCCCTGGCCTTGTACTCTGCCCCGAACTGAAGCTGGGCAGCCCCGGTTTTCCAGGCCAGAGATTGGCAAATGTATTTATGTTTCAATAAAGATATGGAGTTGTCACAGCAGTGTCCGGGTGGTAGCACCAGCAAAGCCCACATGGCACCAGCACTGCCTGAGCTCCATGTGCGGGAGCAGCTGTGGATGCCCACGGTGTGGGCAGGCAGGAGCCAGGCAGGGGCTGCTGTGAGCAGTGTCAGGGCCCCGAAGGGGCTGGGGCAGCCCATGCTGAGCATCCCTGGGCTGAGGGCACATTTCCTTCCATGGCATCATCTGGGCCTGCACATCCTGAGGCACACAGGGTTATTTTGGTGTCCCTGCTAAAGTGTGCAGGGATCTCTTGTGAGGTGTGCAGTGGGGTCAAATGAGAGGAGATATTTTAGTCTTCTCAGCACAGCAAAGAGACACTGTCAGTCAAGGCTGTGCAAAAGAATCAGGAAGCTCCCTGCAAAGCCTTGGGCCCAGCCTGCCAGCTCAGCGGGAGGGCACACCCCATCCTTTGGGGGCAGGACGGAGCCTCTGCAGCCGCCGTGCCCTTGTCAGGCTGGGTCCCACGGCCCCAGAGGAGAAGGGTCGCGGCACCAGGGTCTGCTGGGGCTGCCGAGCAGCGCTGCAGGAACAACAAGGGCCTCGATGTGCCCTGACCCTGTGCTGCAGACAAACACACATTTACAGCCTCGGACGTTCCTGGCCCACAGGCGGCACCCGTGGTTACAACTGAGGCTGTGGCTTCGCACACTGAAGACCTGCCTGCAGTGCTCCGTTCCCTGAAGCAGTTGGGGAGCCCAGCACACCAGAAAAAGGTTTTGATCTGTGCTCCCCTCTCTACTGGGATCGGGATATGGATTGACCCGAATTCCTGGCTGGTCACAGAGTGAACTTTCTGGTGCACGCTGGAAGCAACTTGTCGGTATCCCTTTCCTGTCAAAATAGTCATTGATTGTTAATCCTGTGCGAGAGCAGCTGGCAAAGGCAAAGCAAGGCCAAGAAGGAGAATGAGCCTGGACAAGATTTCTCTTGAAAGGCAGACGTGCTCTGGGGCCCACTCCTGGCCAGGCTCCCTGCCCAGAGCCATCCCCTGCTCGCCGGGGCCTTGAGGGGCAGCTGTGCAGCTGGGCCAAGCTGTGCCAGCAGCTCCAGCCATGCTGGGCGTTATAATTACATAGAAGTTTGTTAATCAAATCTTAGCGGACTAGTTATAGTTGTAATAATTATATAAGTTTGTTAATCAAATCTTAAGGGACTAATGTGCCTGAGTCTTCGAAAAATGTGTATTCTAGGCTAAGGCTTTTTGAAAGGCTGATTAGGTTAGCAAAGAGTAATGAGCAAGATAACCACATACCTCCTGCTCTGTAAACTAGTGATTTCAAGACAAATGGTCAAAAGGGCAGAAAAACAACCCCCTAAACAACAGACTGTGCAAACACAGGAGATGTTGAAAATGCCACCTATACACGAAGAAAATAATGTAAAAACTCGAACTGATCCGAGTAAAAGGTGCACCTTTGGTGGAACAGGAGATTCCCCAGGCCGCCCAGCGCTGTTTTGCTTTTTGCCGCTTGCTTAATAAAATAATTTTCTTAATTGGCTTGACTCTGTCGGACTTAATTAGACAGCTAACTTACAAGAAATTTGTTGCCGTGACTTGGATAAAGGAAATTGTGCCTGAGACCCTTGACGGGGCAGGCGCCCCGCTGGATAAGCGGCTCTTTTCATGGTGTTTCTAAGCCAAACCCTTTACTGATGAACCTTAAATTCGTCAGGAAGCTACCCATCAAAATATGAGTGAACAAAACAGAGCAGCCAATCTGACAGTGTGTGATTTTGATGAGAAGAAAATATAAACAATGTTCAGTAGCCCAATAATGAAATGAAAGCAGAGCAAAATGCTGCTGCAGGAGCATTTGCCACTCTGGGACTTGGTGTCTGCATTTCCATTAAAAGTATTTGGCAATGACCCTGGCATTCCTTCCTTTGCTTCTCCATCAGCACCCCCTCCGGAGGAAGCAGAGGGAGGAGGAGGGTCACAGACAGTACAGAACTCATCTCCAGCACAGGAATCAGGTGTTAACCCTCAAGGAGCACTGAACCCAGCACAAAATGAAGCAATGGAAATTGAGCCCTAGGGACAGGGAACTGCAATTGCTCCACCACAACCTGCTCCCCACACCTGTCATTTGTATCCAGCACTCCCTGTGCCAACTCCACCATCACCTGCTGGCTCGTGTAATCAGCAGGCAATGGGAGATCAACCTTTATGGGCTCTAGAATTCTTAGAAAAGTTGGGGGAGTTGGAGCAACAAAAAAAACTGCATGAACAATTCATAAGAGATGACATGGCAGCCACAGAGAGGTTGTCAGGCACTTGCAATGCAAAGTTGGATGGAGCCACAGACAATGATGATGGCCCCAGATTGCGGTGGAAAGGACTGATAAAGTAAGCAATGATTGAATGTGAATTTATTCCAATGATGTATCTGGTTCAGCTGGGGGGAGGAGTGATGGGAAAGGGGGGAGAGGTCCAAAGACGTGGTATGGATTAGATTGGAAAATCATTAAAGAAGCTAGAAAATCAGTTTTGCAGTATGGATTAACCCCTCCCTATATACAAACCCTTACTGATAATATTTTTACTGGATCACTTTTAACTCCTTTTGATTGCTGACAAATAGCCAGACTGATACTAACACCTATGCAAGAATTGGTGTGGTGATCAAGGTGGTCTGATTTGTGTCAAATTGCTGCAGTTAACAATCTGGAAAGGATTGATGGGGATCCATTAAGGGCAACTTCTGTAGCTATGTTACTGGGCCAGGCATCCTTTGCAGATGCGCAAGTACAAGCACGACTGCACATTGAAATTCTAAGGCAGTCAGAAGGCCTTAGCAAGGGAAGCTTTAGAAACATTACCGGAAGATGTGAAACCAAATGCCTCTTATGTTAAAATGACACAAGATGTTAAAGAGTTGTATATGCAGTTCTTAGATAGACTGAAAAATGCTTTAGACAAAGCACCACTTACTGACCCTGTAAGAGAAGCCTCGCTACTGATCTTGGCTGTAGAAAATGCTAACCCGACTTGTAAGTGCTTGTTACAGGTGCTGCCAACATCTGCGGTGGATATGAATGAAGCTTGCTCTAAAGTTGGCACAGCTGAGGAAAAAGCTGGATACATGGCTAATGCATTTGCTGCAACCTTGAAACCTTTGATTCAACCAGGAAAAAACAATCAACGTTTAAAAGGTTTCAGTTGTGGTAAACTGAGACATCTTAAGGCCCAATGCAAAGTAAAAAGGAAGGGGGGAGGACAACAAACAAAGCTGTCACTTTCGAGTGATGGGATTTAGTGGAACTTGTAATCGCTGACATAAATTTGGCCATGGTGCACAGAATTGCTGTTCAAACTTCTAAAAAGATGGGACCCCCTTGGGAAGCAGACAGGAAGCACCAGAGTGGATGTGGCAACAGCAACAGCCATGACCCTCAGGAATAACCAGGAACAATGTATCCCTACCAACAGAAATGCACCCTTGGGGAGGGGACTGAATGCTTTGCTATTAGGCACATCATCAACAATGCTTAAAGGTTTATTTGTTTTACCTGGAGTAATTGATGCAGATTATACTGGTAACAAAGGAATGATGGTGTGCATGGCCAGGCCTCCGGCTGTCATCCCAGCAGGGGCAAATTTGGACAGCTGGGACCATTCAAAGCTACGGTCCCTAATAGCAATGAAATGATTAGAGGAGATGGAGGATTTGGCTGAACTGCAGAACCAGAGCTTTACTTTCCTATGGAAATTGACAAATGCAAACCAATCAAAGAAGTTAAAGTAATGTAACCCCACAACACCACTTTACATTTTAAAATGTTGCTGGACACTGGAGTGGAGGTTACCATTGTTCCTAGGGAAAAATGGCCTCAACATTGTCCCTTACAGAACCTACAGACACCAGGAATGGGGCTGGGAGGAATTCAAATGACTCAGATCAGTAAATTGTCAATTAGTTTTTCACTACCTGATGTCTTACAGGCATCAACACGACCATCAATATGTAATGAGAAGCACAGTTTGCTTCCTGGGAAGGGATGTGTCCAGTCAAATGGGGCTTCAGCTTACCTCAGAAGGAGAGGATTTTTAGGGGATCCAATACTTCACATGGTTAACAGATACTCCTACATGGGTTGATCAATGGCTGCTGAACACTGGAAAGATTGCCCACCTACAGAAATTGCTACAGGAGCAATTGGACAAGGGTCATATTTTTCTTTCTATAAGCCCTTGGAATGTTCCTGTGCTTACTATTCCAAAGAAAAGAGGAAAATGTCAATTGTTGCTTCAGCTGCGTAAAGTTAAGCAGGTTATGGAAGACATTGTGGGTGCATTACAACCAGGTCTCCCATCTCCCAACATGATACCAGAACATTGGGATCTTTTGATTAGTGATTGAGGAGATTGTTCTTCACAATTCCATTACACCCAGATGACTGCCCAAAATTTTCTTTTTCAGTGCCTTCAATCAACATAAAAGAACCCATGAAATAATATCACTAGGAATGTTTACCCAAGGAATGAAAAATTCTCCCACAATGTGTCAAATGTATGCAGCACGGGCATTGGATCCAATTTGCCATAAAAAGCCTGCCTTAATCATTTACCATGATATGGATGGTATCCTAATAGCAGGAGAACAACTTGACACAGATACTTTGTTGACTGAATTGGAAACTGAATTGGCCAATATGGGTTTGCAAATTGCACCAGAAAGAGTTCAGAGGGAAAGCTGCTGGAGATATTTGGGTTGGACTATCACAGGAACTGAGATAAGGCCACAGAAATTAACAATCAGAAATGAGATCAGAACATTAGCTGATGCACAGAAGTTAGTGGGTGACAAAAATTGGATTAGAAATACTTGTGGAATAACCAATGAACACTTGGGACCATTACTACAATTGCTAAAAGGGGCGGTGGTGCTTATGCACAGGGAACATTAACACCTGCAGCACAGCAAGTGCTGCAGTTTCTAAGAAAATTGTTCAGGGATATACATCACGGTGGAATTCAGAATGTGAATTAGGTCTGACGGTTGTTAATTAATTGCAACATCCTAATGCAGCTTTGAAGCAATGGAAGGTTGAGAGAAACGTCCCACTGATTATTTTGGAGTGGATCTTTCTGTCAGCCTCTCCACAAAAAAATTGTCACCCCTTGTTTAGAGACAATTGCTCAGTTAATTATGAAGGAAGAAGTAGCGTTATGGAAATAAAGAGAAGCGATCCAGATTATATTGTGGTACTTTTGATAGCAGAATATTTACAGTGGGCATTGCAACAGTCTGTGGAAATGCAAATAGCACTCCTGGAATATGGCTAAAAGAAGGCTTGGCTGCAGGAGATGATCAGGCAGATTCCCTTGTGGCAGCTGCCTGGGCTGTGCCACCCACAGATAGATTTCAGCAAGCTCCAAGATCACATGAGCTATTTTGTCAGGCTGCTGCTGTACTACAGTGTCAGTTTGGTCTTACTGCTAGCGATGCTCAGGGCTTAGTGCAAGCATGTCCCCATCGCCAACAATTTAAAGGAGGATTGCACCGGGGGGTGAATCCTCGTGGGCTAGGACCACTAGAGGTTTGGCAGATGGATGTTACACGTGTAGCTGAATTTGGGCAACTTAAGTACGCACATGTAGTTATTGATACCTTTTCTTTAGCTAGTTGGGCTACATGACAATCTGGTGAGGCTACTAAGCATGTACACAGACATTTACGTGCTTCGTTGGCAGCATTAGGAATCCCTCAGGAAATTCAAACAAATAATGAGCCTGGCTTTGTGGCAAAAGCAACATCACCATTTTTACAGCTTTGGGGTATCCATCATCTTACAGGTACTCCATGTTCCTCCACAGGACAGGTCATTGTAGAGAGAACACATCAAACACTGAAGCGTTAGCCTCAGAAACAGAAAAAGGGGGACACTGGGTTAATTCCAAATGATAAAACAAGCAGTATATGCAATGAATTATTTACATTTAGCCGCCGGGTGAGATATGCCACCTGCAGTGATTCATGCTAGGGATTTAGGAGATGGTTTAAAACTTTTGAACGGTCCTATTTTAGCAGAGTAAAAGATGCAATTTCTGGGGAATGGACAGGTCCTGTGCCACTGATAACCTCTGGTAGGGGGTTGGCATGTGTCCTTACAGATTGTGGCACTAGATGGCTCCCAGTGAAGTGGCTGAAGCCATGGATAAGTGACAGAAGCACGACTCCAGAGACAGAGACCAGCCAGACTGAAGTTAAATGAGTGGATTTGGCTGCAAGGACAATTGTGAATGTACTTGTTGGATTTTATATCAGTGTGAAGGGTGTAAAAAGCAATGGTATAAAAAAAGGCAATTTTGGAATTGTACCTTGTGTAGAAGGTGTATTAGGAAGGAATGGAAAGTAACAGAAAAAGTTACTGATTTTTTGCTTACAAGAGGACACAAGCACCCAAGAAGCCCAATGATCAGAATATTAGTTTGGCATGGTGTGAGAGGGGGATTGGAAAAATATGCAGTACTCCAAACCAAGAAGTGTGGCATGTATATTTGGATTCCAATTCATTATCAGGTGAAATCCACAAGCTAGAAAAATGTGGTTACTCAATGGGAAATCAGGCATGCTCTTAATTGGGCTATGGATAACAGTAACTAATGAACATCCTGCAGTGCAAATTAATCCCAGGGAAAATAGATGGGTAACATTTGCCAACCTTACAGGACAGCTATCCTTTTGTTTATCCATGGCTGCCCCAGGGCATCCTTCTAGGGCCTGCCTAATTTGGGTGCTATGGATTGAGGCCACAAAATTTAGGGATCTGGTACAAGATAGAATATGGGCAACAATGAATCTGACTAAAGCAAACACAATGTGCCAAACTCTGAAACTTGGGATTGATGGGAATGCTTGCTGGATGGTACAAATAGTAATTCAATGGAATCATACACGGGTTGAGCCCCAAGAATTAAATTTGGGAGGATTATTAAAGCCAAAGAATGGATGGATGTATTTTAAAGGTGATGCACAACAAGTGAAACAGATAACTGGCAGCAATAGCAAGTCAGTGAAAGTTACTGTACAGCTGAACAATGTAATTTATAGACTCAGAGGTGATGATTCTAGTATCTTTTGCCCCAGAACCAAGGTATATGGCCATATGTGGAGCAAAAATACACAGGGATTGAAATTACCCAATGGAATCTTGTGGATTTGTGGAGATCAAGCCTGGGCTGGAATTCCAAGTAAACACAGAGGTGGACCTTCTTACATTGGAAAATTGACCATGTTTAGGCCAAACCATAAGCAGTTACTCAATCACACGATATGGAATGTTACAAACACAGGGAAAAAGAAAGATATAAATCAGTTAGGCCCAGAACTGTAATGACACAGTACAGTTCTGGAATGAACCTGCACATGTTCTAAACTCTGTGTTTTTACCCCAAGTACAGTTATTACCTGTGTGCTGCTGTCCAGTGCTGAACAGGCTTGAGGGAGAGCAGGTAGCTCTGTTTCTTGTGTGTATGTAACTTCGTAGAGCAGCAGTGGAGCAGTGCCCAGAGCCAGGAGAATCAAAGGGATTCTTGGCACTGAGTACAGAGTGTCCACAGCTCGGGACTTTCTAGCCAAACTCTTCTGGCTCCCTGTGCTTTGAGCCTTGCCGAGACACAGGTTCCCTGCAGAGCCCTGGGTGCAGCTTCCCAACCTTCCCCTCTGCCTCTGTCTCCTCCCTGCCTCCTGGGGAAAGGCAATCCCTGGCATTGCAGCAGCTGTGCCTCTCCCCTAGTTCAGCGAAGGCATTGTTTTCCACCCAAGGTGCCTATCCCATGGAGACAGGAAAATGGATGAACTCCTGCTGCCCCAGCATCAGGCAGATGCAGGGTTTCCCTGCTTTTCAGCCCTTGCCCTGTTTCCAGGGATGCCACTGATTGTTCTAGAAGTCATTGATCTGGACTTTTCAGGAGCATGCATGCAAAGACACGAATGAGAAATGTCTACAAGAACTGTCTGTGCTTCTCCTCTGTGTCGGAGTCTGGAATTATGAGGAATATTTCTTTGCATGTTAGAGAGATATTAGAATCTCTGACAAACAGTGTTTTTAACCTTTGTTCAGGGAAAAAAGGGCTTTTAAGCTCCGAAATGAAGCAGAGTTTTTAAGAGTGTGTATTAAATAGTACAATAGTGTGTACTTTTATCACGGGGTGAGAATTTTAGATAGATGGGGTTTTTAGGATGGTAAGCAAGTGATGACAAGATGGAGGAAGCACATGGCTTTTGGGTTTCTTCCTTCTTCTTCCTTGCCTCCATCTTCTGCTGTGAGGTGGCACATTATAGTTGGCTTAGAAGACAGTTTAACCTTCTAACATAGATACCAGTTATTGGAGTAAAATTATAAATACTGATTATGTAGAATGTAGTATAAATATCCACGTCACCCTGAGGGTGGGTACATTTAGCTTTTAGCATTAGGTTATTTCGTAGTGAGTACTTGAGCATTAGGCATTTGAGCTTTAAGCTTTTTGCACTTTGTAGGGAACATTTAACAATGACATTAGGCTTTTAGTATTAGGTAGTTGAGCATTAGGTAGTTAGCTTTGGTATTTGGAGTTTTGTGCTTTGAACTGACCTGCAAGGAAAAACTCTGCAGGTCAGGAACAGAATGTAATGATAAGAAATAATAAATAAATAAGAAAGAGAAAACAACAAGAAAAGTCTTGCGCGCCTCTCCTTCAAGATCTCTGGCTGGTGAAAACAAAACTATTTACATTCTCAGAAAACAAAAAAAACAGACAAACAACAGAGACAGAGAGAAAAACAAACAAAAAAATTCTTTAGAATTTATTCTAAATTATTCTTTTAGAATTCCAAGATGCTGGATATTTTTCAATATATTGGCTAGTAGGAAAGCATGGACCAAACTGGCCAAGTTCCTTTAATGTGGGAAAAGCAGCCACCTGCGTTTGACCTCTGAGTCGAGGACTGTTGCAAGCTATCCATTGAGATGGACACAGAAAACTCCCATTGAATTCTCTGGGTTTCCACTGAGTCAGTGTAAAAGATGCCGTTTCTTAGGAGCATAATATGAACTTTTCCATTGAATATGAAATGTCAAAGTTGCTAGTTCATAGGATGACAGGATAATTGAGGGTGGGAGGCAGCTGTGGTGGTTTCCAGCTTTATTTCCTGCTCCCAGTGGTGATCAGCAGTGGCATCAATTCAGGTCCCTCTCAGTTTTATCCAAACAGGTCTTGACGAAAACGTCTGTTCAACTAGAGCAGGTTTTCAATCTCTCCAGTGCAAGAGACTGTGCACGAGCTCTCTGGGCAACCGACTGCCAGGGGCAGGAGCAGAGATTTCCCTTGGCCAGGGCTGTAGCCCAGAGTTGCACTGCCTGAACAGCACCTTTCTGCCTACAGTGCCACCCTCAATGGCTGCCGTGGCGCCTGGCACTTGATCCTGCACTTGCTGCAGGAGTCCCTGCGTTGCTTCTGCACTGACCAAAGTCTTGGATCCACCTCAGAATCTCGGTTCCCACCCAAGGGGGCCGCTTCAAGGGATTGCCAGGGGACTGAGGCCGCAGCTGCCTCAATTTTGGGTATGAGATGCTGATGTCAGCGTGGCCATTGTGACCTGTGCGACCGAGGCCACAAAGGGAACGCTGGGCTCAGGCCGTGCGTCAGTGCGACCTGACAACGGGAGGAGAAGGCAGAGCAGGGACACGGCTGCACAGGGACCAGAGGGGCCCCACACCTCAGGGATCTGGGCCTGTGCTGTATGCTCACCTGCCTCTCCATTCCCAGAATCAACTGAGGAACTGCCAGAGGATACAGAAGTGTTCCTCAGCACAGCGACAGCAGGAGAAGGCGGACAGGAGCAGGGCTCACACAGGGCTGCCCAAGGAGTAGTGCCCTCGGGGCTCTGGGCCGCTTCTGCAAACTCCCCTCACTGTTTTTTCTCCCACAGAGGGAAAGGACCAGCACCTGGAGGAGACAGTGACGTTCCTGCACAGGGACTCACCACTGACAGCTGCCATGTCAGACCAGAAGCAGGAGAGCCCTGATGCCTGGGAGCAAGGTGAGGGCAAAGCTGCCCTCCCACAGCATGGCCCAGGGGCTGTCAGGGTGGCCAGCGTGGGGCCCAGAGCAGAGGCAGGGGGAGGCAGGAACTGCTCAGCCACACCGGGGCTAGGAGTCTCCTTCCTGCCCAAGTGGGGCCCAGCTGGAGCAGGGGGTAGCTGTTGGGACACCCGTGCCCGCAGTGGCCCCTGCTCTCCAAGGCCTCCAGCCCTGCCCATCAGGCAGGCTGGCAGGCAGAGCTCAGCCCTTGGGGCAGATGCTGCAGGCTGAGAGCCCCGCAGAGGCGCTCATGCCCGGTGTCATTGGCTCTGTCCCCTGCAGCATGCATGCTGTGTCGCCGTGTAGAGGCTGACTTGGACATCTGCGGTGACAAATTGGAGAAATACGGGGTCTGTGCCCACGTGTTCTGCCTGGTGAGTGGCTCCGGGCACTCCCTCCAGCATTGCAATGGGCAGTCCCTGCCACTCTCTTCTCACCAGCTCGTCCCGTTTTCTGCAGTATTTTGCCACTCTGCTCTTTCGCCAAGACAATGACCGTGTTGGACTCATGGGCTTTCTCCCACGAGATATCCACCTTGCCGTCAGGCGGGCGGCACAGATGGTGAGAGCCTGAAAAGAGCAGAAATGTTTGTGCCAGGCGAGACTTGCACGAGCTTAGCTCAGACCCCACAAAAGAAAGGCCACCCTTTGCAGATGGCTGTGGGACAAAGTGTGGCTCCCAGCATCCCCACTGGGGCTCTGCCACAAGAGCCTCCTCCACCAGGCAGCTCTGTGGGCTGACACCCAGCAGTGGCCACATCCTGCACCCTGCCCAGAGCCTGGGGCTGCCTGGGGAGGCCTGGAGGCTGCTGCTGATGGGGCTGCTCGGCTCTTCCCAGCACTGCTATGTCTGCGGACAGAGAGGGGCCACTGTCATGTGCTGCAAGGAAGACTGCGACAGGTGGTTCCACCTGCCCTGTGCCATGGAGGGCGGCTGTGTCACACACTATATTCCACACTACAGGTACCTCCTGCACACTGATAGCCACCCATGGAGAAGTATCCAGCATTTCTCATGCCTTTGCCCATCCCTTTGCCCCCAGTTCCTACTGCCATCACCACCGTCCAGAACAGGATGTGCTGGTGACTCCAGAGCCAGGCACCCAATGTCTCATCTGCATGGAGCTTGTGGATGACAGGAAGACTTTCAGAACCATGGTGTGCCCAGCGTGCAAAAGGGCATGGTTCCACAGGGACTGCATCCAGGTAGGAGCCATGCCCTCAGCCCAGGGGCTCAGCAGGTCCTCAGCAGCACCAGGGCCTCGCTCACACTGCTTCTGTTTGCCCTGCAGGGACAGGCCATGTGCGCTGGTATTTTATGCCTCCGGTGCCCTCTATGCAGAGACATTAGAGAATTTCTTTCACAAATGTTCATCTTGGGGATCCGAGTCCTCTTCAGGTTGGTGTCCTTCTGCTTGGCTCACAAGACAAGAGGGTGCAAGTGCTGTGTTCTCCCCGCCCCTGCCATGCAATCCTGGCCCTGCCCTGTTCTGTGAACCGGGGCTTCAGCTTCACGCACAACTTGGAAAAGCACTGGAGGAAGAGCAGGGACACTCTGTACCTCCATGAGGGTAGGGCAGCAGAAAGTCATCAGCTTTTCCTTTCTCCATCAGACAGCCAACATGGGAGGACAACAATGCCTTTGTGGAACTAGGAGAGAGGCACAGCATGTACAATGCCAGGGATTGCCTTTACCCAGGAGGCAGGGAGCAGGCAGAGGCAGAGGGGTAGGTTGGGAAGCTATACCCAGGGCTCTGCAGGGAACCCGTGTCTCAGCAAGGGCTCAAAGCAGAAGGAGCCAGAAGGGCTTAGACGGACTTTGTCCATGCTCTGGACACTTTGTCCTCAGAGACAAGAACCCGTTTGCTTCTGCAGGCCCTGGAAACTGCTGCTGTGTTCCTCCTGTGCTGCCCAGGGCACCCACAGG
This sequence comes from Certhia americana, assembly GCA_018697195.1. Taxonomy (NCBI): domain Eukaryota; kingdom Metazoa; phylum Chordata; class Aves; order Passeriformes; family Certhiidae; genus Certhia; species Certhia americana. Next base: position 1,250,965 of record CM031876.1, read on the forward strand.
CACTGCGCCGGCCTGAGCAACGATATCCACACCTGGGAGTGTGACAGCTGTGCTGGTCTTGGCACGGGTACGAGGCAAAGCACCCGGGTGGCTCTGGGCTGGGTGCCCCTGGGCTGTGGGCACTGCCCATGGGCCAGGGCAGTTCCCATGCTGGCTTGGCAGAGCCTGTCCACTCCTTGAGTGCTGGCGGCACTGCTCTGACCTGGCCTGGCCCAGGGGCTTTTGACCTACCTGCTTTTCCTTGCAGCCTCTGGGGCTGAACCAGAGCTCAATGATCCCAGCCTGGCCACACAGTCAGGATTGGAGCCTTCCCATGGCTCCCCAGAATCAGAGACCAGCAGCTCCAGCTCCCACAGCTCAGAGTCATGGGGTCCGGCTCCACAGTCTCCTCCTCCAGAGACCACCAACCACAGCAGACGCCAACATGAAACATCACAGCTGTCTCTGCCATCTTCCTTGCTGGACACCCACAGCCCAAGCACAGCAGTCTCAATATATGGCAGATCTACAGACCTTGGGCACAGGGTCTGTTCCAGATGTGCTGGGCCCGACCGCAGGCAAAACTGCTCTCGCCAGCGAGGTTGGGCACCAAACCCACATGTCCGGTCGAGGAGTCCCCGTGATAGGAGCAGCAGCAGAGGACAAAAGGCTGAGAGGCCCAGGCGAAGAGAGACACTGTCACCGCCATCCCCCAGACGCAGACGCAGCCGCCAGCAAGGTCGGGCCCAGAGTCCAGCTGTCCGCTCAAGGAGCTGCCGTGACAGGAGCCACAGGACAGGACCTAGGACTGAGAGGCCCAGGCGAAGGCAGACACCATCGCAGGCATCCCCCAGATGCAGCCTCTGCCACCAGCAAAGTCAGGCCCAGGGTCCAGCTGTCCGCTCAAGGAGTCCTCGTGACAGGAGCCACAGGACAGCATCAAGGACTGAGAGACCCAGGCGAAGGCAGACACCGTCGGGGATGTCCCCCAGACGCAGACGCTCCCAGCAGCAACGTCGGGCCTCAAATCAGCCTGTCCAGTCCAGGAGTCACCAGGACAGGAGCAGGGGCACAGCAGCAAGTGCTGAGAGGCCCAGGCGCAGGGGGACACCATCGGGGACGTCCCCCAGGAACAACCACTCCCACCAGCGACGTCGGGCCTCCACTCGGACCTCCAACAGCAGCACGTAGTGTCATCTTTTCTTTCTACTCCGTCTGTTCACTGCCCTATGTGAAGGTGAGAATGCTCAATACAAGGACCTTCAGATTTGCAGGTCAGGGAGAAAACCGTATTAGCTCTTGGGTTTTTGATTGGCAGGAAAGAAGTCTCTGCTTAATACCTTGATTTCTATGTTACCATTTATTCAGTGAAAAGTCACCTAAGGATGTGGCTATTTTAAAGGGACACTTGTTCCTGCCTTCAGACTCCAAGCTCAGATGTTTCCCCCACTGCTTAGCCTAGAAAGTGAACCACTCCTTAAAGGGCTTGGATATGTTTAGGGAGACATGGCAGAGCAAGGTGGCTCTTAGGGAAGCTGTCTCTGAAAAGGATGTGTGCTCTGTTGCTATCCTTGACCAATCTCATTTCAGTAAAGCCAAAAGGAAGAAGAAAGAAGAGAGTGAGACACTGCCTCAAGTATCTGAAGAAATGTATTATGATATTGCTGCTGACTTAAAAGACTTGCTTGGACCTTCAAAGAACAAACCAGAAAAGACTGAGGAAGTACCCTGGGACAAAGAGGATGCACAGAACTCTGCCCCAGATGACCATTTGGGACCTTTGCCTGAGAATGACGGCGCTCAGGAGTTGAGCACCTTCAAGTTTCCCTTCTTTGGAGACACAGAGGAGTTGGGAATCTAAGAAGGTAATGGCAGAGCTATTCTAACAGTGCCATTTCTAAGGAACAGCTTCTGGCAGGCACTGTAGAGCAATGTGGTGTAAAGAAGGTCAGGATCCAGGGGATTCTCAGCAGCAGAAGTCAGTCATTAGGCAGAAGCATTCTGATCTTCATTTCCACTTGCCAAGGTTGTGCTAGGTTAATGAGAGGCAACTCCTGCTTGCATCTCAGGAATTTTGAAAGGCATGCTTTGAGAAGGCATTGGGGTTTCTGAACAGTGCTGAAGAAGATTGTTGCCATCCCCTAAATTTCTCCAACAGGGAAAAAGGTGACACACCAGTCATACCAAGTTACATAGAACCCAACAAGATTTTAAAGAAAATGTGTGTTAATGTAGAGTGAGGAGCAAATTCCTTAGCTTGGCATCCATGAACATTCTATTAGTTACTGAACTCTATTCTCGGATCTCTAGAAAATGGAAACTGAATGACACATGATCATTGGGGTGTCCTAACCTCAGATAAAATGAGGCCTTATGAAATGAAGATGAAACAATATTAAATCAAGTCTCAGTCATGTAGGAAAGAAAAGAAATGGTGTGAAGTTATCCAAAATATTAAAAAATCCAATGCAACAACATAAAGCAACAAGCCCCTCACACTTGTGCTGAATTCAGAAAGTAATCAGTGTCTAGTGAAAGCAATGATAAACATTTAGGAATACATATGAGATCCCAAGAACAAAGTGGGAAACACTAGAGCAGAGATACAACTCAGAAAATCTGGGAGGAGAAGTGTTGGAATCTGGAATTGTGATGAAAAACTCTTTGCATGTTTGAGAGATTTAGGAATCTCTGACAAACTGTGTTTTTAACCTTTGTTCATGGAAAAAGGGCTTTTAGGCTCTGGAATGAAGCAGTTTTCAACAGTGTGTATTAAATAGTAGAATAATGTGTAGTTTTATCACAGGGAGAGCATTTTAGATAGATGGGGTTTTTAGGATGGTAAGCAGGTGAAGGCAAGATGGAGGAAGCACATGGATTTTGGGTTTCTTCCTTCTTCTTCCTTGCCTCCATGTTCTGCTGTGAGGTGGCACATTATAGTTGGCTTAGAACAGAGTCCAACCTTCTAACATAGATAATAGTTATTGGAGTAGAATTATAAATACTGATTACGTGGATTGTAGAATAAATATCCACGCCAGCCTGAGGGTGGGAACATTAGGGTTTTTGCACTTTGTAGTTAGCATTAGAGCATTTTAGTATGGGGCATTAGAGCATTGGGCTTTTTCGTAGTGAGTAGTTGAGCATTAGGCTTTTAGCACTAGGCATTTTGTATTAGGCATTGTTGTAGTGAGCATTGGGCATTTGGGGCAAAGGAGTTTTGTGCTTTGAGCTGACCTGCACTGAAGAGCTCTGCAGGTCAGGAACAGAATGTAATGATAAGAAAAAATAAATTATGAAGAAAAACATCAGAAGAGACAACTCGCGGTTATTTCTTTCAAGATCTCTGGCTGGTGAAAACAAAAACTGTATACATTCTTGGGAAACAGAAGAAAAACAGCTGGCCAGCAGAGAGATACAGAAAAACAAAAAAAATAATTTTATATAATTCTGAGATTTGGCGTCCCTGGGTGGGCTCTACGTCCATCTGAGAGAGCATGGCTTTGCCACCCTGTGGATGTGCTTCAGCCAGAGCTCAGACCACTGAAGACCAGCCAGAGAAGAAGAGAAAGGCATTCCATGAGTGACTGGGGGTGAACCAGCTTGAGTGGCCCAGAAATCAACACACCCAATCCAGCAAAAGAAGAAAGAGAAGAATAAAGGAAAAAAAACAAAACAAACAAACACACAAAACAAAAAAAAAAAAAAAAAAAAAAAAAAAAAAAAAAAAAAAAAAAAACCTGGAACACCAAAGGAAAAACGAAAGGAAAGGACTCTGAAAAATAGGAAAGAACTCAGAAACTCTGCATAGGAAGAGTGCTGTAATCTCGACCCAGACAGGGGGAATCCACTTGGACCTGCAGGACGGGACCAGGAAAGCTACAGGAGAGATTTTTCAGACACATCTGTGAGTGAGATGGTTCAGACAGAAGATCACACAAAAAGCTTGTTCTCACAGAACAGCTGAGCATTTTCACAGAGATACCAAGAAAGAATCTCAGTGTGTTGTTAGTTTAGCAAGCACACAAGATAAAATGGCCTTGAAGCTGCTGTCTTACAGCAGGCAGCAGAACTCCCACCAGAGCAGAGGGGAGCAGAAAGTTCATTCCTGAATAGTTAGGAGGGACGGAAAAAGCTTCAGCCTGGTGGGTGCAGGGGAAACATCACCTTTGCTAACCCGTGCGGGGAGCACCGCGGGGACACAGCGGTGACCGGGGCCGTGCCAGGTGTGTGCGGTGGTGGCAGCGGCGTGGTGCGGGCAGCACGAGTGACCTGTGCAGGGGGGGTGTGTGTGACCGGAGCCAGCCGAGTGGGGAGAAAAGGAGAGAGAGCACAGAGAAACGCCGTGACCGCGGGGGTAGGGTCAGCACGGGTCTGTCCTGTCCGCAGACACAGCGGGACTCGGGGGGAGCAAAGCTGCTCACCTCGGGGGAAGGAGTGTCCAGAGGGTGCGGCCAGAGCAGGACAGGCGGGCCATTGATGGGACAGAGGGGTTTTGGGTTTTTTTCACATCTCCAAGGAGACGGGGACGGGAGTGTCCAGGACTGAGAACGCCAAGGAATGGCGGTTGCCATGGAAACCACAGCGTGGGACAGCAGCGCCAGCAGTGGTGGAACAGAAACATTGCAGCATTTTAGTAAAGTTCATTTCAGAAAATAACCGGGAGAAGAAATTGTGTTTGTATCTGAACAGGGGCAGAACGGAAAATGGACTTGAGAAAAAAGCATGGGACTTGCTGAGTCTAGAAACAAATGATAAACAACTCCAAGAGAACAGAGACAAAAACATGCAGACGTGTACTGAACTGCTGCTGACATCTCAGACTTTGGTCTTCTTTTATATGAGAGACTGAATTTTATATAAAAATGTGATACAAGTTGTTTTGTAAATCACAGAAATTACTCTACTGATCACAACATCCAAACAGGTTTCATTGCAATTGCCAAAAGAGGTGTTGCTCATTTCTGGGGACAGATTTGGCTTGTCATTCTTCAGATGTTAAGGATAGTACAATGCAATATTGAGAATGAAAACATAAAAGCAAAATATCTGTTGATTGGTATAATCAAAATTGAAGTGATAATTTTATCACATAAAAAAATAGAAAAAATTCATAATTGTTCTTCTATCAAACGCAATAGCAGAAGCAATGTTGGAACAATTGGATGATGTGTTCAGTCATGTTTTTCATACACATGGAAAAAATTTTTAGAATTAGGTTTGCATGTATTAATAGATATTGTAATTTTTTAATGTTTTATATCACTTCAAACCATGAACAGAGTTGTTAAAAAGTAGATTTTTAGGTAAAAGAGAAAGAAGTCGAATAATTTAAGGATTTATAACATGCAAAATTAGCAATGCTATGACAGTTAACCAAAAAGAAAACAGGGGAATTGTGGAAGAGTGGTTAGAGAATAAGGGACATGTTAATGTGCAACAGCTTGCTGGTGCAGAGTTAGCAAAGTTTAAGACTCAGTTTAGCTGACAAGGTCACCGTGCCCTTGTAGGAGAATGTTATAACAACAACGAAGTTTTGTAGCTGATAAAGGGGGAAAGGAATGCTAACACTGAACTACAGGAATGAGAAACTAAGAGGAGTTGACATTTCTGTGAGTAGCCAATGATTAGCTTGCTTTTGCACCATGCATAAGATTCATTACTGATTGTATAAAAGACGTGACTAACAGGATAAAGCTGAGACTTACTGATCACTCATATTGAGAGTGGTCTGTCTCCCCCTAACCCCATCATTCGTCTGAAAAGAACCAAGACTGGACATTGATATGAGGGGGGCACCCGATGGATTCAGCTGAGGACACACTCAGGAAAATGCATTAATCACAGCACCATCATCCTACAAACTGCCAGGCAAGAAATGGGAGCTTTGAGTTGCTGAAAGCTCAAGCTTGGTGACATGGAGAGAGTGGCTTGGACTAGGAAAAAAATAGGTTTGACCATATGGACTTTAGAAAATGTCTTGGGTTGCAGTATGTTTTCTGTAACCACGTGCTGAGGCTGGGTGGAGCAGTGTTCTTTATCTCTTCCATGGCCCATCCCTCATAATTCTGGGGGGAAGAGGGAGATATCCTCTGTTCATGGGCCAGCTGTTAAAAACCAGGTTGGGCAGTTTTCCTTCTCTCTTCCACAACCCATCCTCCCTCCAGGGAGGGATCTTCTGCTAATGGGCCATTGAGTCTCACTGCATGACTGATAAAATTCCATCATTCCATTGTGAGATGCTCCACCCAGGGGGAGGAGCCAAGCATTTCCTACCTAGATAAAATCTAGGAACAGATTTGGAACACCAAGGCAGCATTTTCCACTGGATTCAAAGGGGAAGACCTGGCTCATCTTCACCAGCATTGGATCTTCAGAGGAAAGCTCCAGCCTTCTACAGGATCATCACTTCAACAGAACCACATCCGTCACTCTAGGAGAACTGCAGCTACCATTTATGGGACTGCTACCAACACCCTGACCAGCAGGGTGTCAGGATTTATTCTGATTCTGTCAATGTTTATTTTTTTACTACTCCATTTTTATCTTAATTTTCCTAATAAGGGACTGTTATTCTTATTCCCATATCTTTGTCTGTGAGCCCCTTGATTTCAAAATTCTAATAATTTGGAGAGAGGGGGTTTACATTTTCCAATTCAAGGGATGCTCCAACCTTCCACAGCAGACACCTGTCTTTCAAACCAAGACACTTGTTTTTCCCCAAACCAGGTTCTCCCATTACCAAATCTTGGCCAGATGGAGAAGGAGGCTGCGAGGAAGAGGAAGGTGCCCCAGGACACCCAGGCAGGTGAGAAGGAAGTCCCTGCCCCTTACCCCCTCTCTCCTGCTCCATCTCCCAGCCCAGCACAGCCCCCAGCTGCAGGACAACCCCGCTGTCAACACCGTCCTGCCAGGGATGGACTGGGGGGGATCTCCTTCCCTGTGGCACGGAGCCAAATCCCATCCTCTCCTTGTCCTTCCTCCCCCAGACAACGAGCTCAGGATAGAGACAAGGGAGGACAAATCCACTAGGCAGAACCTTGTGGAAGAGGCAATTTTGAGAAGCTCCATGGCACAGGAATCAAACAAGGAGGAAAAGCTCCCGAGATCCCACACGAGGAGGGGCTGCAAACCCGTCCCAGGGTGCTCTGAGGAGGAAAGACCCACCCTGTGCCAGGAAGGCGGGCAGAGCTTCAGCCAGAGCTCAGAGCTGGTGCTCCATGAGCAGCTTCATGATGGGGAGAAGCCCCATAAGAGCACGGAGTGTGGGAAGAGCTTCAGCCAGAGCTTCCACCTGATCCAGCACCAGATGATCCACACTGGGGAGAGGCCCTACGAGAGTCCTGAGTGTGGGAAGAGGTTTCAGAGCAGCTCCCATCTCCTCAGGCACCAGCGGATTCACACAGAAGAGAGGCCATTCCACTGCCCTGACTGCAGGAAGGACTCCAAGCACAACTCCGCCCTCGTCATCCACTGGCACATCCACACCGGGGAGAGGCCCTGCGAGTGTCCCCAGAGTGGGAAGAGCTTCACCCAGAGCTCTCACTTGACCAGACACCAACGGAGACAGCGGGAAGGGAAGCCCTGAGAGTGCCCTGACTGCAGGAAGAGCTTTGTGTGCTGCCCCAGCTCCATCCCCCATGGCAGGATCCACATTGGGCAGAGCCCTGGTGACCCACATTCCTGGTGACCCATGTTGGGAAGACACCTGGCTGGTTATACTTTTGGTTTAGCCACAGTTATCTTCTGATCTATCTTTATCCCTGAAAAACACCTGAAATAGGGTCTAAAAAGAAAGAAATAATCCAGAGATGTCTGAAGTCCCACTATTTCACAGGTATTTGAGGAGGAGTCTACAATTTGATGTCATATTCTGGAGAATTTGTGGGTTCTCATTGGATTTTAGGCAATGTTCCCCATCTCTTGTCATTCCAAAAGCCAAGGTGGATTGATCAGTTACCTCAAAATTACCCAGTCCCACTGAAAACAACTCAATTTTATCCCAGAAGGGCTCAATCCCAACTCTAAAGGGCTTGTTCTCACCTCAGAAAAACTCAGTCCCATGCCAAAACTACTCAGCTGCACAGCATCCAGAGTGATATCAGGTTGGAACGAGCTCGGGAAAGGTGGGATCCAAATTTGAGGGTGTCAGATTGGGATTCCATGTGGCTGGGATATACTTCGATAAGAAAATAAAACTTTCAGAATTACTGACTTCTGTCCCATTCCTTTTCAGTCAGTTCCAGTTCTGTTTTCAGAGTGCCACCTTCTCAGCTGATTTGTGTCCTCCTTTCTCTCCTGCCTTGCTTTGCCTGCTCTCTTTCTCTCTCAGGGTCTCCCTTGACCCAGGGCAGCTCCCACCAAAGACCCTCCCCTGATTTCATTCCCAATCCAGGAGCTACAACAACCATGGGGGAAGTGATGAAGCCTGGCAGGGAAATGTCACAGTAAGATCTTGCTCCCCTTGCCTTTTTGCTCCTTCTCCAGAGCTTTGCCTTCAAGGGCAGGAACATCTTTTCCTCGCTGGGAGCTGGAATTGCAGACCCTGGCAGTGTGTGCCATGGATCCCAGAGGGGCATTCCCGAGGCTCCCAAGCTGCTGCTCCTGCCGTGCCTGCCAAGGAGCTGTGCAGGGCCAGGGGACAAGGTGCAGCAGCTCTGTTGGTTCTGCAGTGCCACAACAGCCCCTGCTTCCAGGAGTTTCCATCCTGTCAGCAGCGGTTCATTGGTTCCAGGGATGCCCTGCTGTGTCCCAATGGAGATTTGGTTCCATGGAGTTCTGCAGGCTCACAATGGCCTCCCTCATTACATGAGCTTCCCTGGTGTCCAAATGGACTCCTGGGATGGGCAGGGTCACAATGGACCATTGGCTCCAGGCAGTCCCGCTGGGTCACCATGGACTCCTTGGTTCCAGCAGGTTCTGGTGGTGCTGCCGTGGTCTCCTTGGATCCACAGGGTCCCAATGGATGCACTGGATCCACGTGGCCCTGCTGTGTCACGAGGGCCCCTTGGTTCCATAGCACCCCAGGGTCACCATGGACTCCTTGCTGCCATGTGGCCCCTCCGTGTCCAAATGGCCCCTTGCTTCCATCAGGAACACAAAAGCTTTGTGGAAACATGGAGCAAATCCTGCTCAGCACACCTGGGAACGTCTGTCTGCATTCCAAAGAGAGGTTTTAAGGGGAGGATGGCACCAGCAGCTTCCATCTGCAACAGAGATCCAGGGAAGGGACAGGGACAGGGAATTCAACTGAAAGACTCGGAGAATTCTGCTGACAAAGATCATTTCTGCTCACACTGTCCCTTGGAGAAAGGGGACATCATTCCAGGCAGCCTGCACTGAGCATGTGGTTCCTGAGTGGGGTTTGTTGTTCTGGAAACCTGCTCAGGCTTTTCCAGTCTTTCCTCACTAACAGGAAAACTTCTCCTGGGTCTGTGTGCAGGCAGAGCCCTGAGGAGAGCAGGTGGGACATGGAGCAATGGGCTGGGGCACGGAGCTGCAGAGCTCAGGTGACAAGGCTCTGATGCAGGCACAGGGATGTCAGTCCCAGTTGAGCCATGTCAGACATGGTGAGGCTGGGGGTGAGGAGCAGGTTGTACAAACAGGGTCCCCTTGCCAGGGCAGATCTCCTAAGGAGACATTCAGCATCCAGATCACTTGGGGAATGCTTCCATCAGCTCTTCTCTGAACTGGAATATAAAAACATATTTACTTGATAGTAGCAAAATTTCCTGGTGGCAACCAAAGGTTCCTTTACTAGAGTTTGGTGCACAGGAGAAACACCAACCAGATATTCTCAATATGTCCACATGCAAAGAATATTCTTGGTAGGAAAGGACCCACAAGGATAATCAAGCCCAGCTCTTAAGGGAATGGCCCACACAGAGATTGAACCCACAGCCTTGGTGATACCAGCACCATGCTCCAACCAACTGAGCTGAGAGAATAAAATGACACAAAACTTTACTGGCAAAATACAGAAAATCAAGGACCTTTGGAAAAGGATTTAATACAACATCCAATTCAATATAGAACTCTTATCATAGCAGTAACTTCACAAACTTAGTGCATTTAACCTAGAAACCTTTAAACACTGAAGTTGTTAAGGTACCCCAAAATATTCCATATAAAGAGCATTAGAAGAAGAGGAAAGAGGGAAAGGGAGACAGAAAGACAGAAGCTCTCTAGGAAAGACATGCATATGGATAACAACTGCTCGTGTTCCAGCGTGGGTGAGACACAAAGCCCAGGAGGAGGCAGGGTATGGACCACGGGCTGAGCTCCTGCTCCATGTTTTAAACACCTGGGCCTTTGTGGGCCTCTGCCCAGGTGTGACTGCCTATTGCTGGGGCAATCAGAGCCTGGGTTAGCCCTACCCCACTGTGTGACTGAGGGACAGCTCATCCCAAGGGCTCTGGGGACATGGATCTCATCCAGCCTCTGACAGCGACCACGGTGACACTGCAGAACCTCCTGGAACCGTGGGTCAGTGTGACAATGTGGGTCCAAGGACACCACGGTGACACTGCAGAACCTCCTGGAACCGTGGGTCAGTGTGACAATGTGGGTCCAAGGACACCACGGTGACACTGCAGAACCTCCTGGAACCAAGGGGCCATGGTGACACTGTGGGGCCTCATGGAATCAAGAAGACCATTGTGAAACTCGGAGACCCCAAGGAACCAAGGGTCCATGGTGACCTTGTGGAGCCTGCAGTGTCACAGAGGAGCCATTGTGACACAGCGAGGGCACGTGGAGCCCAGGGGCCATTGTGACACATCAGGGCTTTGTGGAACCACAAAGCCACTGTGACATTGCAAGGCCACATGGAATCATGGGGCCATTGTGACACTGCAGAAGCCAGGGGGGCATTGTGACACTGCAGGGCCTGATGGAACCAAGGAGAGCATTGTGACACTGTGGGTTCCCACCAAACCAAGGGAACATGGAGCAGGTCTGGCTGGCTGGGCCTCCTGGGGAACACCTGACAGCTCCGGCTGCCCTTGGCATGTTGAGGGCTGCTGCTCCTCTGGCCCTGGAGCACTGGGGCTCTGGGCTTTCCTTCCTATGGCAGAGAACTGTCCTTCTCCTCCAGGGGCCCATGGCCAGAATTGGGATTCACCCTACAAAATTCCTTATGTGCAAAGATTGTTCACAGATGAAATCTGCTAGGAGAGACAGATCTGGCTGCCTTGGCTACCCAAGGGCCACCTCTCATCTGCCTTTGAAACACTGGGACCATGTGCTTTTTTTTCATACGGCAAAAACCATCTCGACCAGGCGCCCGTTGCCAAAACTTGGAATCTACCTCCAGAATTCCCTTTATCCAAGGACAGATCCCAGACAAAAGCTGCCAGGATTGACAAGTCTGGCTGGCCTTCGCTTCCTGAGGGCTGGCACTCAGGTGCCTTTGAAACACTGGGGCTCTGTGCTTTCCTTCCTAGTGAAAAGAACTCTTCTTCCTGTCCAGGCACACACAGCCAAAATGGAGATTCCACCTCCAAAATGCCCTGTGTCCAAGAATAGCCCTAGTGGAAAGGTGCCAGCAGAGACAGGTCTGGCTGGATTGGCTAAGGGTGGCCACCTCTCATCTTCGTGCAAAACACTTGGACTTCACAGTTTTCATTCATATAGAAAAGAAATCTATAATGACCAGGCACGCATGGCTGAATTTGGAATTCCACCTCCAAAGCTCTGTAATTCCAAGGATTGCTCCCAAGTGAAAGCTGCCAGAACAGACAGGTCTGGCTGTGCTTGGCCTCTTGGGGCCTGCCTCTCACCTGCTTTTGAAACACTGGGGTTCGGTGCTTTCCTTCCAATGGAAAAGAACCTTCCTTCTTCTCAAAGTGTTGGTGGTCAAAATTGAGATTCGTCCTCCCAAATTCCATATAGCCAAAGATTTCTCCATGACAAAAGCTGCCAGGACGAACAGGTCTGGCTGGTTTGGCCTCCCTGGAGCCACCTCTCTCCTCTTCTGCCTTTGATACACTTGGGCTCTCTGCTTTCCTTCCTATGGAAAGGAACCATCCTTTCTATGCAGAAAGGGGCGAAATTTGGATTTCACCTCCAAAATTCCCTATCCAAGGGTTGCTGTCAGACAAAAGCTACCAGGACAGAGAGGTCTGGCTGGCCCAGGCCTCTGATGGCAGCCTTTCATCTGCCCCTCAAACACCGGTGTTCTCTGCTTTCCTTCCTATAGAACAGAACCGTCCTTCTCCTCTGGGAGTCCATGTCTGACATTGGGATTCCACCTCTAAAATTCCCTCTATCCAAGGGCTGCTCCCAGGCACAATTTGCCAGTGCCATCAAGTGTGGCTGTCCTTGGCCTCTGGTGAGTGCCCCTGCAGCGCTGGGACTGGGTTCTGTCCTTCCTGTGGAGATTCCTGTGACACTGTGGGCACCTGCTGGCACCCAGGGGATCATTGTGGCACCCCTGGAGCTCCTGAAACCAAGGGGCCCTGGGGACACAGCGAGGCTTGCTGCAACCAAGAGCCCCTTGTGACTCTGTGGGGCCTGATGGAGCCATGGAGAGCATGGAGAGCCTGCAGGGCCTGGTGTGCCCAAGGGGGCATTATGGCACCTCAGGGCCTGCTGGGAGCCAGGGACCATTGGGACACTGTGGGGCCTCTGGAGCCGAGGGAACATAGAACAGGTCTGTCTGTCTGTGCCTGCCAGGGGCCACCTGACAGGTGTGGCTGATGTTGGAATGTCAAGGGCTGCCTCTCATCAGCTCCTGGAGCACTGGGGCTCTGTGATTTCCTTGATATGGAAAAGAACTGTCCATTTTGTCTGATGCCCATTGCCAAAATCAGAAGCGCAACTAAAAAATTACCTAAATGCAAGGGTATCTTCCAGAATAATTCCCGCCATCTTTGTCTGGCCTTAGCCTCTGGTGGTCACCTCTCATCAGCTCCTGAAACACAGAGTCTCTGTTCCATCCTTTATATGGAAAGTAAACAGCCTCTTTGTCCAGAGACCATGGCCAAAATTGAAATTTAGCCTCCCAAATTCCATATATAACAAAAGTGTTTCCAGTGACATTTAGCCAGGGCAGACACATCAGCTTGGCCCTGTCCTCTGGTGATTTTCATAGTCTATGAGCAGAATGTTTTCTTTGAAAACACCTTGGAGAGGGCCCAGAGATCTCCCAAGGTGGGATTTGGAGGCCTCCAGCACATGACCACTATATAGGGAAAAAAGAGCTCTGTGCTCTGTGGGGTGGATACTAAGGACAATGAAAGATTCCTTAGAGAGACTGAAAGGTGGTTTCAGAGATGGCGGATCCATTGACACAGTGGACAACTCCCAGAGAAAGAAAGAATTAATGCCAAGTTCACATGGAGAAATCCAGACTCAATTGCCTGGATAGGAGGAGAAAGGAATTTCCCTGGCAGGGCAGTGCTGTGGTACAACACGTCCCCCAGAAGGAGTGTGGAGCAGCCCAAGGCTCTGTGTGTGCAGGCAGAGGCAGGCAGGACGCAGAGCTGTCAGCAAAGGCAGGGACCAGCCAGGTGGGGCAGCTGGGGGATGAGGACAGCCTGCAGGGACAGAGGCACAGGGCACAGCCCGGACCTTGGGGCCCTGCAGAGCTGCTGCTGCTCCAGGCAGAGGGCCCATCCGAACACTGGGGCAGACACAAAGCTGTGACCATTTCTGTTCATTCCTGCTCTGATGAGGATGGATCCTCAGCCACATGGAGGGTGATGATGAATTTTACTACTCCAGAGACCTCTTCCTTCTTGAGCTCTTCAGTTCTAGAAATTCAGTGAGAAAAGTTCATAAATATTTGTTCAAAACAACTGAATAAGTCCCTGGGAATTATTCAGGTTTTCAATTACTCTGGTTAACTCGACATTCCATAGTCTACTCTCCAAGTGAATATACATATTGAAAACGAGATGCAGAGAGACCATCATCATTCTCTAGAAATTCCCTGACTTGAGGGTGCATCGGGTGGAGGTCAGGCTTCTTTTTCCAGGGAACAACTGACCAACCACCAGGAGTACAAAGCCTGAAGCTGCCCCAGGGGATGTTTAGCCGTGGGGGACAATGGGAAATATTTCTTCCCAGATAGGGTGACTGGGCATTGGAAATGGGCTGGTGTCCAGAGGAGGTGGGGGGAGTCACCCGTCCCGGTAAGTGTTTCATCAGGTCAGCCCTGGATGTGGCACTGAGTGCCATGGTCCCTGGGTGACAAGGGTGGTGTTGGGTCCCAGGTTTTTGGCCTTGATGCCTCTCCAATGTCTTTTGGGGGGGGGGGGGACAGCCTGGTTGATTGTGGCATGATTGTGTACCCATGCAGGGCCTGGGCAAGCAAGGGGCCATTGTGACCTGCGGGGCGTGGTGGCACTAAAGAAAAAGGACCATGGTGACCACTGTGTGTGACATGTCAGCACAAGCCCAGGGGCCACTGTGACACTGTAGGGCCCCATGGAAGCAAGGATTCTCATTGTGACACTCTGGGTCCTGGTGGACCACATAGGCCACTGTGAGCCTGCAGGCCTTGGTGGCACCAAGGGGCCATTGTGCCATACTGCGGAACCAAGGAGAGCCTGGGGAGAGCCCTGGGGCCCAATGGACCAAGGGGCCATTGTTTCCAGTTGCAAGGAGACGCCTTGGGACTGAGGGGACAATTGTGACCTGGGGTGCCCATGTAACCAAGGGTGCCTGGTGACCCTGCAGGATCTTGTGGAACCAGGCTCCACTGTCCCCCTGCCCCCCAAGGAATTCCTGGTGCACTCTGAGGCCTGATGGACCCCCAGAGGCCACTTGACCCTGCAGTGCCTTGTGGGAGCATGCAGAGCATTGGTGACCAGCAGGACCTCGTGTCATGATGGGCCCATTTGGACCCTGCAGGGCCCCATGGAACCAAGGGCCCGTGTTTGCTCAAGCGCAGGGACTCGTGGAATGAAAAGGAAAAAAATGTTTGCACCCGTGGTGCCCCTTGGCACCAAGAGGCCCCATTGTGACCCTGTGGAAACCAGGGAGAGCATTGCTGCGCCACTGCCAGACACTCATGGAACAGGATCCATTTGTGGACGCGCTGCAAGGCCTCGGTGGGACCAGAGGCACATTGGACACTATCAGGGCCCAAGGATCCAAGGGACTTTTGTGACGACCACGGTTGCCATGGCACCAAAGTGACATTGTAGACACTGGGAGCCTCCATGGAATCCTGGAGACCATTGTGACACTCCAGGGCCTCATGGGCCAGTGGGGACACCAAGTTTGTGTGGGAGTGTTTTGAATTTTTTGCTGGAGGGTGGAGGGCTCTGCAACAGGGCCCTGGCCAGCTGGATCCAATGGAAAAATCCAAACAGGGGGGTTTAACAAGTCCAAGTGCCGTTTCCTGGCACTTTGGCCACAACAAGCCCTGGCAGTCACTGCAGGCTGGGGGACCGCGTGTCTGGAGAGCAGCCAGGCAAAAGGTAACCTGTGGGCACTGCTGGACATCAGTCTGGACATGAGTCAGCAGTGTTCCCGGTGGGCAAAGGAGGCCAATGGCTGGCTGGCCTGGATCAGAACAGTGTTGGCATCAGGAGCAGGGCAGGGATGTCTTCCCCTCTGCTGGGCACTGCGTGTGCAGTACCTCGAGTGCTGTGTCCCATTCTGGCCCGCCCAATTTAGGAACGGACCTGGAAGGGTCTGGAGTGTGTCCAGAAAATGGCACCAAGCGCTGGGAGGGGTGGGTGGAGGCACAAGTGCTGTGAGGAGTGTCTGATGGGCTGGGTGTTGTTAGATCCTGAGAAGAGGAGGCTCATGCAGACAAGGCATGTCAGGGCACAAGTTGGGACTTGGTGATCTCCAAGTCTTTTCCCAACCTGTCTGATTCTGGGATTCCTCTAAAGCAACCCCGGGGGTGTGGGGGGTGGTGTGGAGCAGTTGGAGGATGAGCACCTGTTCCTCCTGTTTGACAAGGTGCAGCAGCCCAGGTCCTGAGCTTCTCCTGCCAGTCCGCCAAGCCCATCCTGTCAGTGCTGCAGAGCCTCTCAACCCTCCTCATGCCCACAACAGGGAGCCCCACAGGCAGACCACAGCAGCCCGATGGTGCCCCCCTGGCCTGGGATTCCTTCTTGCGAAGGCAGCACACCAGGCACTGCAGGAGCCTACAGACAATTCCTGCAAGCACTTGGGAAGATATCCTGCTTCCCAGGGACGTTCCCATGGTGCCAGCTGAGGGAACTGAAATGGGGAGTGAGGCCAGAGAGAAAGGGCAAACAGGGCGGGGCTTGTGCAGGGGAGGGAACAGGGGTGGGCAAGAGGGAAGAAATTCGTGCCAGGATAAGTTAAGAAAGCAAAAAGGTGTAGCCAAGGAAATTCTGAGGGCAGTTTGGGATGATCCCTGCCAGGCAGCCCTGGAATCCTGAGGTCCTGCAGTGGCAGCAGGAAACTTGCCGAGCTTGCTGGGAACGACTTTTGTGTGTGGTGCAGAGGCAGGCCAAAGCTTAGTGGTTTCCCTGGCATGGCACAGCCCTTTGTGTCCGCCAGGGGCTGATGGCATTTGGCTCCCTCAGGGTTGCTGTGGCCACGCCAAGGAGCCTGTGGGTGCTGAGTGCTGCTGTGTGCATGCCAAGATGGGCTCCTAGCCAGTGGTGCCTGTGTGTGTGCCTGCAAGGAGCCGGCGGCTGTGGTCAGCTGGGGCAAGGCCAGGGCTTGCAGAGGGGGATGTTGTTTGGGGCGATGTGCATGAGGACGCTGTGGGCACGCTGGGCTGGGCTGTGCAGCGCAGTGGGGGATGGATCGCCCCTGCTCTGCCTGCCTTCTTGTCCCTCTGCCCTTGGCAGGGCCCTTGCATGGCCCCAGCCATGCTGTTTGCCCCCAGCCTGCCCCACGGCCACCCTGGGCTAGCTCAGCCTGGGCCTTTGCTCTGCTCTCCATTGGCCTGGCCGTCTTGTGCACAGAGCCTGGGCAAGGAGCCTGCAGCCCCCAGGCCCTGGCCTGAGGCGTCAGCGCTGCCCCAGCAGTGCCCATGGCCTGTCCCTGCTGCAGCCCTGGCACTGCCACCCCCAGGGCTGTGCCCAGCCCCGACAGCACTCAGGCCCTGCAGCAACACCAGGGCCAGCAGGGCAGCGGGGCAGGGCCACGGCAGCAGCACTGCCAACACCAAGTGCTGCTGCTCCTGGACACAGCTGCTGGCACAGCACTCATCTGCACACACCTCTGCACACAGACATTGCTGCTGCAGCTCCACAGAAGGCAACCAAAGGGGCATCTCTGCAGAGAACTCTGCTGCTTCCACATCCTTTAGTTCCTTAAAAGCCACCCAGAGCACAGCCCTTCATTGACACAGTCTATGGGCATAGGGAAGGGAGAGAATGAAAATGAGAAATGGCACAAACAATAACATTTCTTTGCAGTCAGTGTTAGAAATATAAAACAAAGAAATAGAACCTCTAAAATGAAAGCAACAAGAAGTATCAAAGATGGCTTTTATTACAAGTGTTTTGCAGAAATTGGCCAGCAGTTTAATGTTTCCAAAACCATCCAGTCATCAGTGTCCACACTGCAGCCTTGAGCTCCTGGTTCCTCAGGCTGTAGATGAGGGGGTTCAGGGCTGGAGGCACCACCGAGTACAGAACTGACAGGGACAGATCCAGGGATGGGGAGGACATGGAGGGGGGCTTCAGATAGGCAAACACTGAAGTGCTGAGGAAGAGAGAGAGCACAACCAGGTGAGGGAGGCAGGTGGAAAAGGCTTTGTGCCGTCCCTGCTCAGAGGGGATCCTCAGGACGGCCCTGAAGATCTGCACATAGGAGAAAACAATGAACACAAAACAACCAAACACCAAACAGTCAGTAACTGCAATGAGCCCAAGTTCCCTGAGGTAGAATTTTGAGCAGGAGAGTTTGAGGATCTGCGGGATTTCACAGAAGAACTGGCCCAGGGCATTTCCATGGCACAGGGGTAGCGAAAATGTATTGGCTGTGTGTAGCAGTGAATAGAGAAAGGCACTGGCCCAGGCAGCTGCTGCCATGTGGGCACAAGCTCTGCTGCCCAGGAGGGTCCCGTAGTGCAGAGGTTTGCAGATGGACACGTAGCGGTCATAGCACATGATGGTCAGGAGGAAATACTCTGCTGAGAAGAAAAAGACAAAGAAAAAGACTTGGGCAGCACATCCTGTGTAGGAGATGTTGGTGGTGTTCCAGAGGGAATTGTGCATGGCTTTGGGGACAGTGGTGCAGATGGAGCCCAGGTCGGTGAGGGCCAGGTGGAGCAGGAAGAAGAACATGGGGGTGTGCAGGTGGTGGCCGCAGGCTACGGCGCTGATGATGAGGCCGTTGCCCAGGAGGGCAGCCAGGGAGATGCCCAGGAAGAGGCAGAAGTGCAGGAGCTGCAGCTGCCGCGTGTCTGCCAGTGCCAGCAGGAGGAAGTGGCTGATGGAGCTGCTGTTGGACATTTGCAGTGGATGGACATGGAGACCTTTTCATGGAGGAAAAGACTGTGAAGAGTTAGAGGAGATACCTGTACCCAATATCAAACTACTTCCCATTCACCCTCCTCTGGATGTCATGCCGCCACACTTTGTGTCTAAGAGTCCCGAGGTTTACATTTTAAGCTCCCTCCATGTCTCTCCTGCTACTCAATATCTAGAGCAGATGGATCCACCACAGCCCAGCACCAACTTCATAACCAAGGACTCACATTGCTCATTTCACCCACCCAACAGCATTTTCAGTGTCAGAACAACACTGCCTTTGTCTATGGGTCTTGCAGATCACACAGAGATGCTCCAGGACAGGTTTGCATCCTGGATTGAAGCTCCCAGCCTGGATGAAAAACTCAGAGAGACTTCCAAGTGTCCTAATGATGGCCCTGGATTAAGGCAGACCCAGCTCTTTCCCTGGCTGCACTGACAGCATTGCCCACAGCCAGGCACTGGGGACAGTGTCACCCTGAGCCAGCTGTGCCCCCTGCCAGAGCCCCCAGTGCCAGGCAGCTGCTGCCAGCCCTGTGCTCTGCAGAGGGAACTGGGCCTGGGGCTGCAGAGCTGCCCCACGGCTCTGCTGCAGCTCTGCCTGCACAGGAGGGGCTTCACACCTTGGAGCCCCAGCCCTGAGGGCAGAGGCTTGGCTGGGGGACAGGAGGGAGGGGGCTTGTTCAGAGGGAGGGGCTGCACTGCAGGGGATCCTATGCAGATCTAAAAACTCTCCCTGACAGAAAATATCCTTTCTGGGTTTTTTTGGTTTTGTTTTTGTTTTCCCTCATTCCCTGATCTTATTTCTGCTTCCTGGAGATTTTCCCCCTGCAGGTGTTTCCCTGTGCCTGAGCTCTCCCTGCCAGCACTCACAGACCCCAAATCTCGGTGCATCGTCCTTGGCCCTACAGAAACCTGTCTGTTTGCAGACCACTGGCTGGGGCAGGTTCTGCTTGCAGCTTGGAGAAAGGACAGGTGAGACTAAGCCTGATGGCTCCAGCACAGGGGATGCTGGTGCTGTCCATGGGCAGGGGAGTGGCTGAAAGCACATTGGGGATCTCCTGTGAACCTATTGATCACTAATAGTGAGAGTTCAGATGTCTCAGACACGTGTCAAAATACACAATAACTTTACTATTCATTCCCCTGACCCCTTGGCCATTCTCCAATAGTAGGAAACTGAAAACAAAGTCTGAAGAAATTTAATCATTTTTATCACAATCCTTGTCTTGCAAATATTCTAGGACTGATCAAAAACCCTCAGCATGTCAGAGCTTCATGAGCATTTCCCCTCCCCAACACCAGAGAGAATCAGAGAATGTACTCACAGAGTCTGCAGGCACTGGGATGGTGCAGCTTTAGGAGATCTCTGCAGGAGCTGCAGCTGCATTGTCCTGCAGCCAGAGCTTCCTGTGCCAAGGGCTGGCAGTGATTGTGCCCCAGTCCCTTCTGAGCACCTTGCCAGCTCTGACTGATGGAAGCTCTCTGTACCTCTGTGCTGTGCCCACGCTGGCTGCAAGCAGTGCCCCAGCCCTCCTGGACTGGCAGAAGAGCTGCTCAGCCACAGAAATGTGTTTTTAAAGCTCTGCTTGGTTGCCAAGAGCTGCCTCTGTGCCAGGAGCCTGGCCCAGCTCATCCGCAGAGCACCAGGACTTTAATGAGCCTCTTGGGACTTTGGTGCTGTTCACATCAGACTCAGTCCCTCAGTGTGTGATTAAAAACTTCTCAAGAACTCAAAGTTAAATTTAAACATTAAAGTTTCTTGAACTTTTAATGGCTACCTCTGAGGGACACAACTGAGAAAGTTTCCCCAGGTTCCAGGCAGAGCAGAACACTGGAGGCACTGATTACGGGGATGGACAAACAAGGGAAAGGTGTCTCTGGTGCTGAGCAAACCTGGATGTGTTTCAGGAATGCAAAGGGCCAAGGCCTGAGCCCCAGCCCCTGGCAAGGCACATCCTGTCCCTCCCTCAGTGCTCAGGGCTCTTCCCGGGGCACTGGCATGTGGGGATGTGCAATGCCAAGGGCAGGAGCATGGGGCAGCCCCTGCCAGGCTGCTGAGCAGGGACAAGGAGGCAATGAGGCCCCAGGGCTGCCAGGGTCACTTGTGCCCTGCTGGCCTCAGGCCCAGGCACAGCAGCCGTGGCCAAAGTGCTGCAGGAGTTGGCTCTGTCAGGGCCTTGCAGCTGCTGCACATGCCTGTGCCCTCTGCAGCCCAGGCTGTCCTACGGTGTCCCTGCCCTGTGCCTCTGTCCCTGCAGGCTGTCCTCATCCCCCGGCTGCCCCACCTGGCTGGGCCCTGCCTTTGCTGACAGCTCTGCCTCCTGCCTGCCTCTGCCTGCACACACAGAGCCTTGGGCTGCTCCACACTCCTTCTGGGGCACCACAGCCCTGCCCTGCCACGGAAATTCCTTGCTCCTCATGGCCAGTCAGGGCCTCACCAGCTGAACTCTGCATTAATATTTTTCTTTCTGCAGGTGTTTTCTTTTATGTCCAAAGGATTCATTGATGCCTGTGAGAGGCTGACCTGGAACAGAGGCTAGACAGTGTTAAAGGAATAAAGTAGGTATTTATAAAAGGCCTTTGAAAGGATACACCTGGAGCAGTACAAGAGCCCGGCTGTGGTTACACACCAGATGGACCCAAGATGGATGACCGGTCATGAGCTTTCACACCCCCATAAGTTTTGGTCTATTTCCTTATTGGTTCAATTGTCCAACCACAGCTTCAGATCTTGATGTCCCATCGTCCCAGTTTGCTCTCTTCAATTTGCCGTTGTTTACACTTTTTGGGCCCAAAGCTGCTGATACCCATTGTTCTCAGCCTGGAAGAAGATTGCCCTGTCCAACAGAGCGGTGAAGAGAACTTACCAACACCCCACATGAGGCTCAAAGCCACACGGCAAGGCAGTAGAAAATCTGATACACACAAAAACTAAAACTTAAGGCATTATTACCATCTCTGAAACCACCCTTCAATCCCTCCCAGGGCTCTCCTCTGCTGCCCTCAGTCTCTACCCCATGGAGCACAGAGCTCCTTTGTCCCTGTATAGTGGTGATGAGCCCAAGGCATCCAAACCCCCCCTGTGGAGATCTCTGGGCCCTCTCCAAGGTGTTGTAAAGTGAAAACATTCAGCTCATAGTCTAAGAAAATCACAACTGGCCAAGGATTTACCAAGCCAAACCTATCTGTCCTGGAAGCTTTTGGCTGGGTGCAGTCCTTGGAGAGATAGAATTTTGGAGGTAGAATCCCAATTTTGGCCATGGACACATTAACAAGAATGACCGATTCCACTGGAAAGAGAGCACTGAGTCCCAGCGTTTGATGAGAAAGCCCTCGGGAGGCCAAGCCAGCCAGACCTGTCTCTCCTCACAGCTTTTATTTGTGAACAATCCTTGGATACACTGAATTTCAGAGGCCAGATCAAATTTTGTCAATGGCCTTCTGAAAATAGGAAAGAAGGAACAGAGCCCTGGTATTTCAGGTACAGATGAGAGGTGACCACCAGAGTTCAGGGCCAGCCAGAGCTGTCTGTCCTGGCAGCTTTTGTCTGGGACAAACCCTTCACATAGGGATTTTTTAAGGGGCAGTACCAATTTTGGCCATGGGCACCTGGAAAGACAGATGGTTCTTTTCCAAAGGAAGGAAAGCCCAGAGCCCCAGTGCTCCAGGGGCAGATGAGAAGCAACCCTCAACATTCCAAGGTCAGCTGTCCCTGTCAGGCAGCCCATGGGAGGCCAATCCAGCCAGAGCTGTTCCATGTCCCCTTGGTTCCAGGAGGCCCCAGTGTCACAATGTTCTCCTTGCTCCTGCAGTGTCACAATGGCCCCGTGCTTCCATGAGGCCCTGCAGGGTCACAGTGGCCCTTTGGTTCCCTGGAGCCCCACAGTGTCACCATGGTCTCCAGGATTCCATGGGGCCTTGCAATGCCACAATGGTCTCCATGGATCCACGGTGCCCCACAGGATCCCAACGGCCCTTTGGCTCCACGAGGCCCTGGAATGCAGCAATGGCCTCTTGGTTCCACAAAGCCCTGCTGCTTCACACTGGCCCCTTGGGACCCTGCAGTCCAACAGAGCCACAGTGATGTCCTTGGTGCCACGAGGCCCCTCAGTGTCACAATGATCCCTTGGATCCCTGGTACCCTGCAGTGTCACAATGGTCCCTTGGATCCCTGGTACCCTGCAGTGTCACAATGATCCCTTGGATCCCTGGTACCCTGCAGTGTCACAATGATCCCTTGGATCCCTGGTGCCCTGCAGTGTCACAATGGTCCCTTCACTTCACAAGGCCCCAAAGTGTCACCATGGTCTCCACAGGAAAGAGATCACAGAGCCCCCGTGTTACAGGGGCTGATGAACAGCAGCCACCAGAGGCCAAGGGGAGCCTGCCATTTCTCTCCTGGCAGGTTTGTGTCTGGATACATTCCTTAGATATATAAAATTTTAAATGTGGAATCCTAATATTGGTCATGGGTACCTGGAGAGAAGGATGGTTCTTTTCCATAGCAAGGCAAGCATGGAGCACCAGTGCTTCTGGGGCAGATGAGCAGTAACCACCAGAGACCAAGGCCAACCAGACCCATCTGTCCTGGCAGGTTTCATCTGGAGATAACCCTTGGATTATATGGAATTTTGGGGGCAGAATCCCAGTTTCAGCCATGAGCACCTGCATAAGAAGACAAGTTCTTTCCCATAGGAAAGAAAGCACAGAGACACAGAATTTCGGTGCAAATTAGAGGTGACCACCAGAGGCTAAGGCAAATCAGGCCTGCCTGTCCTGGCAGCTTTTTTTCCTCCGGGTGCAATCTTTGGATATATAGATTATTGGAGGGGAAGTACTAATTTTGGCCATGGATGTGTGGGCAGGAAGGACAGTTCTTTTCCATAGGAAGGACAGCACAGGGCCCCAGTGGTTGAAGGCAGCTGAGAGCTGGCTCTCAGGAAGCCAAGTTCAGCCAGACTTGTTTGTAATGGTGACCTTTGTCTAGGAGCAATCTCTGAATAGAGGGAATTTTGGAGGTGGAATCCCATTTTGGCCATTGGCATCTGGAGGAGAAGGACAGATCTTTTCCATTGTAAGGAAAGCTCAGAGCCCCAGTGTTTTAGGGACACATTAGAAGAGGCCCTTGACATGCCAAGGTCAAGTTGGGCCAGTCAGGCCAAGCCAAGCAGAGCTGATCCCTGTTCCCTTGGTTCCATGGGGCCACACAGTATCACAAGTGTCCCTTGCTTCCAGGAGGCCTTGCAGTGTCACAATAGTCTCCTGGCTTCCACAGGCTCCTGCAGAGCCCCTGAATTCAACCAGGCCATCAAGTGTCATAATGGGCTCCAGTATTCCATGAAGCCCCACGGTGTCTCATTCAGCCTTTGGTTCCATGGGGTCCCACAGTGTCACATGAACCCTCAGTTCCATGGGGGCTGCAGTGTCACAATGGTCTCCTTGGTTCCGTGGGGCAGCACAATGTCACAATGGTCCCTGTGTTCCATGAGTTCTCTTGTGTCACAGGTGTCTCCATGATTCCAGAAGGCTCTGCAATGTCACAATAGACCATTGCTTCCATGAGACCCCACAGTGTCACCATGGCCCCTTGGTCCCACTGAGCCCCACAGTGTCACCAGGGTCCCCTTGGTCTCACAGGGCCCTGCAGTGCCACAATGGCCCTTTGCTTTCACATGGTCTCAAACTTTACAAATGACCTCCATGCTTTCCTGAGGCCCTGCTGTGTCACAGTGGGCCCTTGGTTCTGCAGTGTAACAATGTCCCCTTGGTCCCTTGCAGCCTCACAGTGTCACTCTTGTGCCCTTGGTTCCATCAGTGCCTGCAGTGCCACAATGGGCCTTAGGTCAGACGAGGCCTCAAAGTGTCCTCATGGTCTCCATGGTTCCCTGAGGCCCCACTGCTTCCAAATGGCCTCCTTGGTTCCATGATGCCCTGTGCTGTAACAATGGTCTCCTTGGCTCCACGCTTGTCACAGTTGAGACGGACACACGTCACGACACTCGAGTTTCATGTGACAACAGCCAATTTTTATTGAGTGCAGTTCCCTTTACATAGTTATCGAAAGCCCGCACGGTTGGTCCTGATTATCTGAATTCTGTTACCACCTGGCTAACTGGCCAAGAGCTGTCTGCGTCCCTAATGGCTCAGACTGGTTTACTGATGGCCTAGACTGGACAAATTATATCATTATTAATTATATGATTGTTATATATGAGTTATATAATTTTAATTCGGGTTATCTAGAACTGTGAGGCCTCCAGGCCAGCTGTTGGCCAGCACAATTTACCACTGGGACATTGCCAAAGCTTGTGCAAGCAAGGTTCCACTGTGACAAAGAAAGTCCTCATGGCACCCAGGAGAACACTGTGGGACAATGGATTCTCCTGGAACCAAGGCCCCATTGGGACAAAGTGCAGCCTGAGGGAAACCCGGTGCCACTGGGACATCTGCAGCCTTGGAGGAAGCAAGTGTCCATTGTGACACAGCACAGCCTCAGGAATGCCAGGAGAGCACAGTGACACCATGGAATCTTGGGGAGCCAAGTGTCAATTGTAAACACAGAAGGGAAACATGGAAGCCAGGAGACCATGCTGACACCGTGCAATCTCATGGAAGCAAATGTCCTTTCTTTCATCTTGTGGCCTCCTGGAGCACTGGAGCCTGTTGTGACACAGTGGGAAAATGTGGAACAAAGGCTTCCTACTGACACAGCAGGGCCTCATGGAATCCAAGAGACCATTGTGGTGGCATGGGAACTCATGGAATCAAGTGTCCACTGTTCTACAATGTGGCCGCTTGGAATGCTGGAGACACCTGTGACAACATGGAATCTGATGGAACCAAGTGTGCACAGTTTCACAGTGCAGCCTCACAGAGCACTGGAGACCATTGTGTGCCAATGGGAACACATGGAACAAAGGCTCCCTAGTGACATAGCATGGCCTCATGGATTCCAAGAGATTATTGTGATTTTTATAAGGAACTATGTAATTGTTGGCTTTTGCAGTTATAAAT
This sequence comes from Certhia americana, assembly GCA_018697195.1. Taxonomy (NCBI): domain Eukaryota; kingdom Metazoa; phylum Chordata; class Aves; order Passeriformes; family Certhiidae; genus Certhia; species Certhia americana. The sequence continues at coordinate 1,276,377 of CM031876.1, forward strand.
TAACTTTTGCAAATTATTAATCACAATGATTTTGAAATAATACAATCTATAATCACTTTTAACAGCTTTTGATATAGTAAGTGCTATCCGCTCTTGTGGCCAGTTGTCTGGCCACTGTACATTTTATCTTCTCAAAACATTATATATGGATGATATTTTAATTTATAAACAATATAATAAATATAGCTTAAACGATCCACAACCATAAAAATAACTTCACAATTTTTGCATGAGTCAAAAATCAAACCAAGCTAAAAACTCCCAAAACATAAAAAAACTTAAAATGAAAAAATATTATTAAATGTATATAATTCATATAACTATATATATTTAAAACACCATTTAAAAAAGAAAAGAAAAAGGTATTCTAGTTGGTTGTGTACCTCTAACTAATGGTATACACCCAGCACCATCTAATATCCCTTTTATCTGTATTTATTAAATCCTTAAAAATTTTAAAGAATTAAGCATGTTTCTCAAAGTAATGGAATGGAAACTCATGGAACCAAGTGTCCACTCTTCTCCAGTGGGGCCTCATGGAATGCTGGAGACCATTGTGACCCAATGGACACGCATGGCACAAAGGCTCCACTGTGACCCAGCAGGGCCTCATGGAATCCCAGAGACCATGGGGATGCATTGGAAATGCATGGAACCAAGGCTCTGTTGGGACAAAGCTGGGCCTGATGGAGCCAAGGACACCACTGGGATGCAATGGAATCTCAAGGAACCAAGGGTCAATTGTCAACACCTCAGGCTCTCCTAAAACCAAGGCCTCAGCATTCGGTGTGCAGTTAGAGGGAGAGATCCCACTTCTGCATCCAGTGCTGCTTTGCTTATCTTTTAATATATTCATTAATAAATTGAATTACTACTTGATATATTGGCCAAGTCAAGCTCCTCATTTCTAACAATTTGGTGGACAATGAGGGCATCTCCAATCCATTGAGGGAAACTCCTGATCTCAGGGAGGTGCCCCACCTTGGAGGCTTTTACTTCAGGTGGCCCTGAGTGACTGGGGAATCTTTCGAGGAAAAAGGAGATCCTTAAGGTAAATTATAAGCAAAGGGTTTTGAGCTCCTGGATAAGACTGCAGTAAATTCACCTGTAATAACTCGTGCACGAGACCCAGGTGAGAAAAGGAGGCTGTAAGTATGGCTTGGTTGGGTGGGATAAGGAACGGGTGTAGGTGTGTGAAAGTATGAATGGTGTGTGTGTGAGTTGTGACCCAGTCACAAAGTGATTGTGGAGTTCTTCTGACCTCGGTTCGGTCCTCCCGAGAGGGAAACGGCAGGTGAAGGAACAAAGTGAGTGAAGAATAATTTTTTTTATATAAAGGTTCAGGGGCGAAATGTATCAATAGTTTGGGAGGGAATACTTATTAGTGAATCAAAAGCAGGAGGGAGTTCTGCTTAAAAGGACTTCTATTTTAAAAAATATCCTAAATAAGAAAGAAAAAAGGAAGGTCTTTTATCAAAACAAGTGTAGTCGAGGTGAGTGAGAGAACACCCGTTGAGATAAAACGAAAGAATGCCAAAGCAAAGCCCCAAGAGCTGGTATAAACCAGCAAAGGAATAAGGAAAAAAGATCAGAAAAAGAGGGAGCGTTTTACCAAATATACCTCAGGACAGCCCCCTTGGAGTAATGTTAAAGATCTAGAATAAATGGGAATAAAAGAAAGAAAAAAGGAAAAAGAAAATATTGCAATTTTGTCTGATAAAATATGCTAAAGAAATAACACAACACAATAATTTGTATTGGCCAATGTACGAGTCATCTAAAAAGTAGATCTGCCAGGCCTTGAATGCCTATGTAAATAAAGAAGACCGTATTAATCAAAAACAAAGTGATGACGCTGCTTTATGGCATGGGTCCTGGCCTTTTCCCCTGTAAACTTTGAAAACAAAAAAGGAAAAGAACCAGTGGGACCCTTTAGATAACCTTCCTCCCCCTGATCTACCACAGCCAGCTGCTCTCCTGAAAGTGCTCAATCCAGCACCCCCTGTAACCAATCCAGCACCCCTTGTACCCAATCCAGCACTCCCTGTGCCCAATCCAGCACCCCTTGTACCCAATCCAGCACCCCCTGTGCCCAATCCAGCACCCCTTGTACCCAATCCAGCACCCCTTGTACCCAATCCAGCACCCCTTGTGCCCAATCCAGCACCCCCTGTACCCAATCCAGCACCCCTTGTACCCAATCCAGCACCCTCTGTACCCAATCCAGCACCCCTTGTACCCAATCCAGCACCCCTGTGCCCAATCCAGCACCCCCTGTACCCAATCCAGCACCCCCTGTACCCAATCCAGCACCCCTTTGCACCTCAAGCCCCTATGGCTCAGCTCCCAGTACTAAATTCACCACCAGCACATAGAACAAAAAACAGGGAAAGAGCACAAGCAAAAAGCTGTGAGAGCAGCAACAATAAAGAAAGCGAGGAAAGGAACTTGTATCCATTAAAAAAAGTACCATCAGTAAGAAATCAAAAGAAACAAGTTATTAAATATGTATCAGCACCCCTAAACACTAAAAACATAAAAGCCTTGAAAAAAGAAATGGGGAAATTAATTGAAGATCCCTTGAAAGTGTTTAAAAAGTTAGATCAGTTTCTAAGACCTAGCAGTTACACCCAGACAAAGATCCAGTCAATCTTAAGAACTTTATTTCCAACAAAAGAAACACAATTGATAAACAAGCTAGCTTTAGGATTTGAGTGAGAGACCATCAACGAAGACCTCTAAGAGAAGGAAAGCAGCAATTGCAGCTCCTAACTAAAATCAGAATAATGAAGCTTACCCAGCTGCAAGAAACACAGCCAAGTTTATAATTAAAATATTGTTAAAACAAATTATTCCCCAATTCAAAGTCATTAAAGCCATTAATTCTAATCAAAACTCTCACTTTACTCCCAGTACTAAAAAAAAATAACACAAGCCCTAAGTATTTCCTAAAAATATCATACGCGTTGGCACCCCCAAAGCTCTAGAAAAGTGAAAAAAATAAACCAAACTATAAAGCAGCAATTAACCAATTAATTATTAAAACCCAAATGTCATAAATAAAATGTTTGCCTTTAGCATTACTTAACATAAAAACACTCCCCAATGCAAATATAAGGCTTTCGGCACATAAAATGCTTTATAGAATGCCCTATTCCCAAAAAATACCCCAAATATCAATAGTCATAGAAGATATAACTATTCGAAAACATACCCAAAAAATTAGACATGTCACAAAACTAAGAGAAAAAGAAAGAATTGGTCAATCAGCCCCTCTAAGGTTTAGCATACATCAAATAAAACCAAGCAACTGAGTATTAATTAAAAGCTAAAACAAAGTTTCTCTCCTAGGTGGGAGGGTCCATATTTAACTCTGCTAACCACAAATACAGCTTCCAAACTGCAGAAAAAGGCTGGACCCATGCGTCACAAATCAAAGAACCAGTAAAACCACCAACAGAGACGCCAGCTGAATCTCAGTGCAGAGTCACCTCTACCCCTAAAAAACTAAAAATAAAACTAAAAAGAGACTGATGCATGTCACAAAACCACTCATACTTAAAGTTGCAAAACCAATCTTATCCATGGGAAGTGGAATGTCCCACTCCAAACTGTAAATGTAAGCCATAAAGTTGGTTTGAAGTGTATTAAATGTCAAAAATTGCAGTATACAAACTTGTCAAAGGGACAGATCCCTAGTGCTCTTTGTTCTATCTGCAAGAGAAAAATAGAAAAAGAAACCAATAAAGCATTGTGAGCAGCAATAAAGAAAATATATATTAAAACTAGTAACAAAAATTAGTGGAGAACTGAAGTACATTATAACTGAAGTACACTTCAGTTCAAATTCAAGCTAAAATGAATTTACAAAAAATACCAAAGGCAAAATTAAAAAAGATAGAGTGTGACAGAAATAATTAGATACCTAACAAATATCACATTAAAGTAAAGGAGTGTCAGGAAGCCAAGCATCACTAGAAGAAAGAGAAGTACATAAACCAACCCTATTGCAGTCACACAGCTCCAAAGCTTTAGAGCCAACCCGCCTAAATTAAGGAAATTGGTCCACAACCATTGTAAGGAAAAAGCTCATAAAGCAAAAGTAACAATCAAACCAAAGGCATCAGTAACTCGATCCCAAAGTATAAACTCTGCTACCAAAAAGACAAACACCTCAGCCCTTGAATGCAACCCAAGGGGCCTTAAAAAAGGCAGAGAGTTCAAAGCCCTGAGGATTATTTTCACTGTCCTGGCCCTTGTACCCCAGGCAATGGGTGGGAACAGCCTCACTCCTGAGCTCCACCAACTACACAAACGAGCTGCAGGATTAGAGCCTGTTGTCCCCTCCATCTGTGACAAATGGAATCACACTGCATGGATGGAAAAAAAATAGAATCAATATTTATAGCACATTCTCAAGGGAATATGTTATAACCACAACCAATTAAAGATGGGCACTATAAGTAGTAAATTATATTCAGTTCAAAAAATTTAAAATATAACCAAAAAAATTTCTTCCAGTGATGAGCCCATAATAACCAACCTTTTTAAAAGTAATGATGAACAAATTTTTTTGTGATATGCCAAAATCTTTTGGTTTTCAAAAAATAAAAAAGGAGTAAATCCAAAAGGTAATATAAAAGAAATAACTCATAAATTGAAGTAACAAAAGAAAAAA
>CM031876.1:1292943-1321147 GCA_018697195.1 Certhia americana
TCTAAATGTCTTCTTTCAGTTTTATAATATCTAAGAACAGGGTGACTGTGCAAACCTCTGTATGGCTGTGCTGTGACAGGACACAGTAGCCCTTGAGCTGTTCCCACTAACAGACCTGCAGGGTAATGCTGGTCCCAGGTCCTCTCTCCCAACACTTGGCCTGAAATTAGAACTTCTAAACCACTTAAACCACGCACTGCCCTTCCCAGCTGCTCAGAACAGCACAGACCACACCACATCAGCAAAGATGCTTGAGGTCTTTGGGTAGGTGTTTATTGTCAGCCTGTCTGTGCCAGCCTGGCCGTGCCACTACACAGGTGTCCCCTCCTGTGCCTGCTTCTCCTGCTGTTCCCGTGCAGCCCGTGCTCTCGCCTGCCACTCTCTCCTCTGCTTCAGTCTCTCGGCTGCTTTCAGCTTCTGCTTCTCCTGGAACACCTGTGGAAGCAGAAGGGAGAGAGAAAGCTGCCTGCAGAGCTGCTCCCCATGCTGTCTGCTGCAGGCAGAGCAGTTCCAGCAGGAGCCAGGTCAAATCCTCCCTCTGTGCCTTCCTTGCTCCAGGGAACCATCTGAGATTATTCTGTTCCAGCTACCTGGTCAATCACTGAATCATTCAGGTTAGAAAAGACTTCTGAGACCACTGAGTCCAACCTGTGACTGATCCCCACCTTGTCAGCCAGACCAGAGCACTGAGTGCCATGTCTACTCATTCCTTGGACACCTTTGGTCCAGTCCTTTGGTTATAATTTAATTGGACTGAAATTTAGCATTTACAAACTTAAGGCATGTTCAGCTTCTGGTTCTGCTCAGTTACACCAAGATCTACTGCACACAGCAGTTACACTCATGTATTTCTGAGCAAATCAGGGCAGACACTGGGTGCACCCACGTTTCTGTTCCAAACTGCCACCAAATTATCTCACGTATCGCGTCCCATACCAGGATTTGAGAAAAAAACTGGTTTGAATAACACACTTTTGAGCAAATCAGTGGCCCAAACTGAAGTGCCTGAGTACAGCATGTGTCAGTGCCCATGACATAAATGTCCCCTGTGGAGCTCTTGGCTGAGCTCAGGCAGTTCTTTACAGACAAGATCAAAGTCAAAGCCTGGTTTAAGAGGACTGGGCTATCAGTCATTTGTAAGTTTTACAGAGGGGTTTCTCTGTTTCCCAGCCTGCTCCATACCTTGATGCATAAAGCCTTCTTGACCAGCCAGCGCTTGGTGACACGGCGGGTGTAGGGCTGGGGAGGGCTGTACTGGATGTCCAGCTGTTTGCAGGTGTTCTCAAAGGTGCTGTAGTTCACCCTCCGCAGGTACCCCAGCATCTTCCTCCGCCGGTCCAGATCCATCAGCAGGAACCGGCGGTTCTTTTTGTCCTGCAAAGCACCCAACATTCACTCCACTGCAGGCAGACTGTCCTGCCATTCCAATGAATTACTGAGAACAGACCAGATTTTGGCTGAAAGGGAACAGTCAGGTTAAGAACAGAGTCTTAGAACAACTTCTGGTGGCAGATGCTGCAAGTACATCAGGTCAGTACAAGCTGATTCAAGGAGATATAATTTACTTTGCACTGGAATTGCTTTCTCCCTTCCATGGCTCCACCTTCACCTTTCCTGAAGACTGTTCTCAGCGTGTGTACAGTTTCAGGCTTTGCCAAATCTGCAGGGAAGGTCTTTTGGCTAAAATCTGCTTCTCTTGGAGTATGCTGCTTCAGAATAACACAAGCATTTACCTTTGTTTTGCCAGAAATTAAATATGAAAATAATCTGTGACTTGTCCTGACTGTCTGGTTGTTCTTTGGAAGGGCACAAGCGTAGCCTGTCAGGGCAATCCCTCACAGGAGACATCTCCCTGTCCTATATGAGTGATTTGTGTTAAAGAACAGACTTCAGCCAAGGAATTCCAAAAGGTCCAACTTCACTGCAACACTTGGTACAGCTTCTGGCTTGTCATAAAAAGCTCAGTTCTGTTCTCTTGTTTCCTTCAAGTTTTCATGAGTAACAATTATGCACTTCTTTCAAATGCAGTTATCTATCCATTTCCCATCTTTTGCCCTGCATGAAGAATCTCTGATATCGGTTTTATCAACATAAATTCAGTCAAGATGTTTCAAATTTGAGCCTGAACCGAGGTAGCTGCAGGCAGGGGAATGGGACATTCACACAGTATTGTCCACCAAACATTTCCATGAGCAGAAAAAGCACAGACTTTGCTTTTTGTTTATTACTGCAACTGCATTCATTAATTAGTGAAAACTAGGTGGTGAAGCCACATCTGCAGTGAGGAGAAATGGAGCTCAACTCTGCCCAGAGGAATCTACTCAGCTGTTTCCTCCACTACAGAACAAACCAGAACACAGACCAGAGTCAGCGAGAATCCAGCTGTGCCTGAGCCAGCAGCTCTCCACACTGGCACCAGAGAACAGCTGTAACTATTTTATAAACCTCCTCAGGAAAGCCATAATCCCCAGGATTCAAATCTTTTCGTTATAAACTGAGAAAACCACCTGAGCTGCTGCGTGTAGGCTCAAATCTCCGAGTTACCTTGGGATGCTTCTGGAGGTGCTCCTCGAGCGTGCGTATCCTGGCAGTCAAAACAGCAACTGTAAAGGACAGAGGGAGAAGCTGTGTGAGAGCAGCAGCTTTCCCAGGTGAACCAGGATCATCTGCCTTGCCTCAAGCTGCCAGCTGAGCAGTGCTGCCCCTGCAGGTACCCACAGCAGCACAGCAGGGACTGCCCACAGCAAAACACTGCCCACGACAAAATAATGCCCATGAAAAAAACACTGCCCATACCAAAATACTGTCCACAAGCAGCCCCTGCCCACAGCCCAGAGCACAACAAACAAGAACACACAACCTGCAGAGCTGTGACTGTTACGAGGCTGCTTGATTAGAGGCTAAGAGTTTAGCAAGACATCATATAAATTTCATCTGTGAATTTATTCCTCTTGCACTCATTCAATTCCCAGTGATCTGACATTTTTTTCACCTCACAGGATTTAAGCTCTGGGGGAGCAGACAGCAATAAAGGTTTGTGGTTTTTTTTTTTTCCAAGGGCAGCAGCCAGATCTTTGGGATTTTGGGCTCTGGAGGGAGGGGCTGGTGGCATCCTGAGGAACTAAAGGGCTTTACTGATGACAAAGAAGTTGTCAGTGTTGGTCAGTGCAACATGGCCTTTGTCCCTGCACTGTCCCCACTGTGTTTCAGTCACAGCTCTCTGATGCAGAGAAAAATTTGGGTTCCGTGCCTGAATTTGGTTGATTTAGGTAACAGCTGCAGCTCAGTGCTTCATGTCACAGCGCTCCAAGCAGAATAATGCACACACTGCCTTTGGAGGGTGGATGTGGAGCAGGAATTTGGAAACACCCCAGCTGCCTCTGCAATGCTTCCAGACCTGGAGCAGTCCTGCAGGGCATCCTGCAGGCTGCCTGCCTCTCAGCAGCTCTCCTGGAGGAGTTTCTCCTGAATTATACAGCAAACTGGAAGTGCTGGGGTGGGAATAGCTGAATAGAAGCAGAGATGTTTCATCTGCCAACAATACCCTTCCCTTTTTTAACTTGCCTTGCACCTCAAAGGAGCCATTGTCATTGGGAGACCTCCTGACCTTCTCCACCAGCTGCTGTGTCTTTACCTTCATCTTCTCCTTCTGTGGGTCACAGAAAAGAGGTTCTCACTGTTTCAGAACACTAGAGGTGAGAGACACTCAGCTCTCTTCCCAAACACCCAGATAAAGGCTTTGCAATTCAGATCTTTACTCAGTGTTTTTACATCTTTTTAAGCTGAAGTGGCAAGCATAGAGGAATGGCATAGAGATCTTTGTGCCACTTTCCTACCTGCTTGTTTTCTGGGCATATGGAAAGTAAAAATAACTTGAAGGATAACTGCTGCAATGGTTTCTAGAACACAGGGGGTAAGCCATGAGCAGCAACAGCTCATTGCCCTGTCACCCCTGAATACTTTCTTCTCTCATTTTAATATGCAATTGTTAACACTTTAGTGAAGAGCAAACCAGACTTAACACTTTATTTCATCACCCCATATTTACAGTCCCTTAAAAATACAGGAAGTGAAAGATATTTAACAAAACAGACAAGACTCATATGAAGTTGTTCGTTAAATCCATTTTTTTTCAAGCAAACAGAATGACACAGACCTGACTTGCCATTTCCAGGGACAGCATCCGTTTCACTACATCATCCACGCTGCAAGGATATGGCAAATTAGTTTATCAACTAGAAACGAGCCTATTTAACATCAGAAATGAACTCAGGTTCTCGGAACATACCTTTCTCAGCTTTAATTTACTCTACAAATCTACAGGGACTCCCCTCCTAAACCAGGCAGCCATAAACTGGTGCTCACTTTCCTAAGCAAAATCATGGCTCAGATTACAGGAGTATCGAGTAGTTTTGCTGCAAAAACATTTAATTTTAAGACTGGTTCCTTCAGAGAGCAGTGAAAGTCACAGTCAGGCCACTGGGGGCCCTCCCTGCACCACACATGAGCAGCTCTGCATCAGAGCACAACAGTGCTGAGCCTCAGAGCCCAAATTCAGCAGCAGCTGAACTCATACTGAGTTGTTTAATGACACTCTCCATCACCCGAGTTCAACACAGGCACAGATTATTTGCTGGATGACTGTTTCTAGTATTTCAAGGTCATTTCCTTTTTTTCTTCTTATGGACTACAAAGCCCACAGAGGATGTTGGAAACCAGCACTCGGTCTCACATGGAGTGAACAATCAAGCCCTGACCATTCTCCCTGTCTGTAAATTTGACTTTCAAACTGAATGTGCAATTTTTGTGCCCACAGATCATTAATAATTAATTAGTGAGCACCTGACAGCTTCCACATATCATGGTTATATGTAAAGTACCAACCCCTGATGAAAGCAGCCATTCCCTGTCCCTGTCCATACCTGTTCATTATTGGGAGATTGGCATATTCCTTCTTCAGCATGGTGGGAGGAAGGTCATCCAGATGGCTGGGGATGTCTGCAAAGACATAAACATGTGAGGAAGAGCAGGACAAAGTCAGAGCTCTGACCTTGCAAACCAGATCAGAGGAAACATGTTTTGAAGGAAACTGTGTGCTCCAAACCAGAAGAACTGAGCAGATCCAGCCAAGAGAGCAGGAATTGAGGGGAAAAAAAAAAATAGGTTCAGTCTCTTCCCCTTTAGCACTCCAAATTTACAATATGGGGTATGTTGGAACCCAGAAGGCAGAGAATATTCCTCTGCATGTTTTAAGGGATCCAAACCCTCTGACAAATCCCACTTTTAATCTTCATCCAAGGAAAGGGCTTCCCAGGCTCTGGGATGAAACAGAACTTTCGAGAATGTCAATTAGATAGTAGCATAATGTGGAAATTATCACAGGGGGAGAATTTTAGATTTTTGGGTTTGTTAATATGGTAAGTAGATGAAGACAAACTGGAGGATCCTTGTGGGTTTCAGGGTTTTCCCTCCTTTTTCATCTCCTCCACATTCTGCAGTGTTGGGGACAAAGGACGATTGATCAAAATTTGCTGCAGTGTAGTGTAACATTAATAGAAATTTAATTAGTTACTGGTAGAAAAGTAGAAATGATGTACATTCTTGGTGATAATTGGGTGAATTATCTTTAAGAGAACCTGGATTCTGGGGGTTGGAGGCTTTTTGGTGCCTTTTGTCCCTCAGGCCAAGCTGGTGTAAAGCCTGGTGTGCAAAAATTGCTGCTGAGAAAATAATAAACAATCTGGAGAATGAGAACAACCAAAAGTCCAGTTTGGCTTTTTACTTAACAAGGACTTCTGAAAAGACCTCCCCTATCAGGGGAGAGATGTGGGAGTGAAGAACTCCAACATGCATTTACAACAATCCACCGAGCTCAGAGATCACAGAATACCAAAATAATTATAATAAATAATAATTTAAGGGTTCTTAAAGCCCATCTGATTCTACTCCCTGCCATGGCCAGGAACACTTTGCTCTATCCCAGGCTGCTCCAAGCCTCATCCAGCCTGGCCTTGGACACTTCCAGGAATCCAGGGGCACTCACAGCTTCTCTGGGCAACCTGTGCCAGAGCCTCTCCATCCTTACAGAGCTCCTGCTAGTGATAATTGTTCATTTCCCCACATTCAGAAAGAGAGGAATCTTCTGAGCAACTCCTGAGCTTGCAAGGAACTATTTCTGGAATTATTTCAGTGCCATGAGGGTACAGCTCTGAGCACGTCATCAGCAAAACATTTGGTCCTGTGGATCCTGACGTACCTTTCCTCTTCTTTGCCACAGGTCTGGCATAGCCCCTGGCTGCCTGGAGCAGAGGAGTGCAGGCTGGGTGGGAGAAACAGAAAGATATCAGAGTTGTGTGCACTTCTCCAGCTCTGTACATGTCAAATACTGACTGATCTGTACGGGCTCAGAGCACTGAGGCTCTGGAGGGATCAGTGAGCAGGCAGAGCTTTAGTCCCCGAGGAGTGTGGAACAGTTCAATGTGGCTCTCACATGGTGCTAAAACAAACAGACTGCACACGCTGAGCAGAGTGAGGGCTCCCCTGGCAAATGTGCTCATTTAGAGGGTTCAAACTGCTGAATTTAATCTCATTAGTGACATGGAGGAGCTGCTCGGGGCCACCCCAGTGTCAGAGCTCAGGGGCAGTGACACCTGGGGACAACGCGGGGACAACCGCTGGCTGACACAGCTCGGCAAGGACGCGAATATTCACCATCAGCCGGGACTCCCTCATTCTTTGACCTTTCAAGAACAAACTCATCCAGCTGCTCTTTCAGGGCTGGAATCAGGACCTGCCTCAGGCCATTCTCCTGTGCCCGGCTCGGCCACCCCCGCTATTCCGAGCCACCCCCGGCATCCTGCCCGCGTCCCCCCGGCTACTCCCAAGGTCACCCGGCCCCCTGTCTCGTTTCAGGTGGGACAGACCATGAGGCCGCTGTGTGGGTGCCCTGAGCGGCGCCCGGCCACCCCCGACCCCGAGACCGACCCTTTCCCCGCATCCCCAGCTCCCACCGCGACCCCGCCCGCTCCCCACTTCCTCCTTCCCTTTCCACCCGCTCTCCCAGAGGCCTCCCCGTGCCCTCACCGGGCTCTGCCCTGCCCAGCACGGCGGCCCCGGCCAGGCCGCGGCCCAGCAGCGCCAGCATGGCCCGCGCTCACCGACACGCCGCCATGGGCGCCGCCATCTTGCCCAGGCACGACTGCCGAGTGCCGAGACAGGGCAGACGGAGCGAACGCCGAGCACGTCGATGACCGCCCCGGATCCTGGTGCCCTCCTCGTTCCTGTCCCGGTCCCCTAACTGTGCCCATCCTCGTCCTGGTCCCAGTCCTGTCCCCGTCTTGGTCCCGTCCCCATCCTCATCCTCATCCCCATCCCCATCCTCATCCCCATCCCCATCCCCATCCCCATCCCCATCCTCATCCCCATCCCCATCCTCATCCCCATCCCCATCCCCATCCCCATCCCCATCCCCATCCCCATCCCCATCCCCATCCCCATCCCCATCCCCATCCCCGTCTAGGTCCCGTGTCCATCCTGGTTCGGTCCCGGTCCTGATCGCGGTTCCCTTCCAGTCCCCGTCCCCGTCCCGCAGAGGCGCCCGGGTTGTTCTCAGCACGTTCCCGTTTATTTCGGAGGGAGACACTCGGGAGGGGACACACACACAGAGCGGGGTGGAGCCGGGCAGCGCCCCGGGATGCGGCTGGAACCTCGCGTGTGGACCACGGCGCATCCCGGTGCTCCCGCTGGCGGCCCCGGTGTCGCTGCCCAGCTCCATCCCGCACTAGTCCGCCCGGCACTCGTGCAGCTCCTCGGCCCCGCCGATGCGGAGCCCCTGCAGCAGCGGGAAGGTGGCGGGGGGCTCCTCCAGGAACCCCCAATCCCCAGCGCCGCCACCGTCCCCGCGGCCTCGCAGGTTCTCGTAGAACCGAGGAGCAGGCTCGGGGAGCAGCCGCTGTCCCCGGTACCCCGCACCCCCCACCCGCGCGTACTGCACCGGCTCCCCGGGACCCTCCTGCCGCACGTAGGGCCGGGGCAGTGATGGGGGGGCTGCGGGCAGGGCGGGGTGGTCCTTCCCCGGCTGCTTCCCCGGGTCCCCTTCCAGCACAGTGACCGTGGAGATGGTGGCCGGGCCAGGCTCCCTTGCTGCCATCACCTGGAGCGGCTCCTGGGGACCAGCGGGAGGTCACAGCCATCTGCCCCTGCTGTGGGTCATGTCCCTCACAGGGACCTTGTGCTGGGTGGGGACTGGGGGGCTGGCAGTAGCCACCCGGTCTCACCTGCGGCACTGCTGCCAGCACCCACTTGCCCAGGCTGCTGTTGGCGGGGTCGGGGACACTGGGCCAGAGCTGCTCCTTCATCCTGGGGAGGATGAATGAGAGCTGGAATGAGTGGCCATAAGGCCACACTGTCCCACCGGCAGCCCAGCCCGGGGCAGGGCTCTGGTACTCACCGCTCGTTCTTCTGGAAGCAGATGAGCAACACCATGAGCACGACAAAGACCAGCCCCAGGGTCAGGAAGAGAAACTGGATCTCAGAGTCATCTGGGAAGTGGGATAGGATCACAGGGAACTGCAGTGGGCACTGCCAGCTGTGCTATGCCATGCCATAAGGCCAGAAGCAAGGTCCCCTCCCGCTTCCCCCCGTCCCGGGGGCTGCAGCCCTCACCCAGAACTGTGGTCACCAGGGTCAGGCTGGTGCCATTGGTGCTGCCAGCAGCTGTGGATGCCATGATGTGCACCTTGTACAGGGTCGATGGCTTCAGCCCCCGGATGACAAAGGAGCTGAGGGAAGGATTCACGGTGGCACCTGGGGACACATGGGGCTGTTGGTGTGGCAGAATCCCCCCACCTGCACAGCTCCTCAGGTCTCTGCTGGCAGGGAGCCCTGTGAGGGACTCATAAAACTCCCTGACCCTCTCTGAGGGTCTCCTGACATCTCCACCCAGCATATTGAGATGGGACAGAGGGCAAGGTCAGCGGTGCTGTGGGCAGGACTCACTGGCCACGTTGGTGATGCTGTTGGTCCAGAAGAGGGTGTAGCTGGTGATGAAACCATTCTGCATCTCCACTGGCAGTGGCTCCCAGCACAGCTCAGCCTCTGACTTGCTGATTCTCTTCAGGTGAAGCTTCGGGGCATGGGATGGTGCTGGAAAGAGCATTACAAGGTGGGACCAAGTGCTGAGCAGAGCCACTGCCTCAGATGGGAACTGATGAGAAGGGTCCCACTCCCAAGGTGTGGGTGTCAGGGCCTGCCCATGCTTTTGGGGAGCTGAGCACATTCAGAGATGAGATGAATCCAGCCCCCCAAGCTGTGCTCTTTGGTACAGCCCCTGGATTAGGGGTACATGGGGAAGAGGTCATTCCTCCTTTTGGAAGGGCTTTGGAAGTCTTGGTGGTGGGGCACCCCTCCTACATACTCACCCTTCTGCTGGGAGTAGGCTGTGGTGTGGACAGGCACCCCGACAGTGCCCTCGTAGAGGGGGTACACTGAGATGTTGTACTGCTGGAAAGGCTCGATGCCATCTACAATGGAGAGCAGAGGGGGCACAGGCTGTTGAGACCCTCCAGCTGCACTGCCTCTGCCCCATGGCACCAGCACACCTGGGGGTGGATCCAGAGGATGGAGGGAAGATGGGGAGTAGACTGGGGGCAAGGCTTGGTCCTGGTTTGGTCAGGATGAGTGCCAGCCCCCTGGGACAGCTGACCAGGGCGTCAGGGTCCCCTGGCATCCCCCACTTACCCTGGATGAGGGCAGTGGTGGCTGCCCCATCACGCTCCATCTGCCAGCACGTGTTGCAGTAGCTAGGCTCTGATGTCACCCGCTGCCACTCCAGGACGTAGGCGATCACAGTGGCCAGCGGTGCCTCCCAGTGCACCCAGAGGCTGTGCTCATCTCTGGGCACAGCCCGGAGCCCGGCCAGGGGCTGACCTGCATGGGACAAGCAGCCGAGATGGTGGGAGAGGGGAGCACCTCTCACACATCACCCCCTGTGCACCTGGGTTTGGAGCCTGCCCTCTCCTTGCCCAGGGTTTGCACCCCATAGCAGCCTGCTCTGGGGGAGCAGAGCCCTGGGGGACACGTGGAGGTTTCAGGCACTGCCATCACCTTTCCTCTCCTGCAGGATGACCTCAGTTGGTGCCGACTCGCCGGCAGCGTTGTAGGCTGAGAGATAGACCCTCCTGGTCCCCGTGGGCACCGAGAAGTTGCACTGGGTGTGGGTGGTGTGGCAGATGTTACGGGGGTGCCTGCCCCTCCTGCGAGGTCTCAGGGTGACGCGGTAGCCCAGCACTCGCCCGTTGGCCTCTCGCTGCCGTGGGGCCTGGATGTGGGCAGGATGCACGGATATCAGTCCCTGTGGGAATCTCAGAAATGCCCCGGCAGCTCCCTCACCCCCCGCCTGTCCCTGCTCACCTTCCAGCGCAGCTGCACCTCCAGCCGTCCCCCTGACCTGGCCAGCTGAGCCCCCCACCACGCGTCCAGCTTCCCTGTGGGGGCTGCAACGGAAAGGGGGTGGGAGAAACTGAGAGGGGCCTGTGTGGCTGTGTCCCTAGCACTGAACCATGTGTCCCCAGCGCTGTGCCGTGTCCCCAGTGCTGTGCCATGTATCCCCAGTGCTGAGCTGTGTCCCCAGCACTGTGCCGTGTCCCCAGTGCTGTGCCATGTATCCCCAGTGCTGAGCTGTGTCCCCAGCGCTGTGCCATGTCCCCAGTGCTGTGCCATGTGTCCCCAGCGCTGAGCTGTGTCCCCAGTGTTGTGTTGTGTGTCCCCAGTGATGTGCCATGTCCCCGGCACTAAGCCATGTGTCCCCAGTGCTGTGCCGTGTCCCCAGTGCTGTGCCATGTGTCCCCAGTGCTATGCTGTGTGCCCCCAGCACTGAGCCGTGTGTCCCCAGTGCTGTGCCATGTCCCCAGCGCTGTACTGTGTGCTGTCCTCACTGAGTCATGTGTCCCCAGCCCTGTGTCGTGTGTCCCCAGCACTGAACCATGTGCCCCCAGTGCTGTGCCATGTGTCCCCAGCACTGTGCCACCTGCTCAGGCAGAGGGAACCCCCTGGGTGACTCACACACCTTTCTCATGGGTGGTGTAGTTCCTACCCAGGCTCCACTCACTCCAGGAAGCCAATGCTGATGCTGAGCTCCGCCGGCACCGCATCTGGAAGTGGTACTGCGTGCCAAAGAGGAAACCACAGCTCTGAATGGTGCTGGTCCAGTCGATGATGCCAGTGACCTGGTGGCAGCCAGGAAAAGGGCTGTGCTGGCTCCTGCCTCGGGCAGGGGCTGGCCCTGGTGCAGGTATGGGGGGGACACTTTGTTGTCCCACTCAAATTGGGACCCTTCCGCTCCCACTGCTTGGAGCAGAGGGAATATCCTGACTGTGCCCTGTCCCCCTGCCCCAGCAGCACTCACCAGGGTCCAGGCAGGGTCCTCGGGTGCCCGGTAGCGCAGCTCACACTGCAGGTCCATGTACTCTGTGCCCGACGCCGCATCCCAGGTCAGGGCAATGCAGTCGGTCTGGAAGGGGATGGACTGGATGTTCTTCAGGGTTGGAGGGTCCAGCTTGGCTGTGGGAAGAGCAGGGGAGAGTTGGAGAGTTGTGTGGTGGGCAGTGCCCAGAGCCACAACTTCACATTGTTAAGGCCAGGAGCTGCAGCCAGGGTGCTGAAGCAAGAAATGTTTTACCACAAAACATTTAGGAGAATGGCTGGTGGCAAGGGACAGGAACTGGTGTGTTCCATCCTGTTTGGGATGGAATAATGCTCGTGAGCGCAACACTGGCACAGCTCTGCATTAATGACTATGCAGAGAAAACAGATTCCATGGGGCCTGGTGTCTGGAACAACCCACATTTCGGTCTTCTCAGGGATGAGAGTGTGGCACAGCCATGGGAGGGCTCAGCTGATTCCTGGCCAGCCCTTCCCCAGCCCCAGATCAGGGAGGATAAGTCTCTCTATCTGGGAAGGCTCCTTTTATAAATAGTTTATAGGCACTGGATCCATTATTAATAGACCTGCTGAATAAATGGGTAATCAATTGCTGCAGGAGTGCAGCAGGTCAACTGGCAGCTCATAACCCACCGCACGCACTGCTCGCTCTGCAACACCGCGCTGGCACCGATTTATCCCAGCAGGACATTCATCATGGAACCTGCCTGTAAAACGTGACCTCAAGACCCGACGTGCTGTAATGTCACTTTAACACCCCTGATGAGCTTCCCTGGCCACTGACCTCTGCACCGTCACTCACCCACGTCCATGGGGTCGATGCAGAGGTGATCTGACTCGGCCGTGCCCAGGGTGTTGGTGGCAGACACCCAGATCTCCATTTGCCGGTACAGCAGGAGCAGCCGGCGTGGCACTGTGCAGTGGCTGTGCCCTCTTTGTGGGATGCAGCCTGTCACTGCTTGGGCTTTGCTCCTGCAGCAGACAGAACAGTGAGCTCAGGGTCCCTCTGGCAGAGGATGAGTCCTGCTATGGAGTTTGGCAGGGGACTGTGGTGCCAGGACTTACCCAGCGCACTTCAACACAACGCTGGTGGGGAGGTGGCTGTTGGTTCCCTGCTCCCATTGGCATGTCAGCCCGTAGTCACCGAGGTTCAGGATGCAGCTGAGGTTGAGGGGCTTCGCAGGAGGGTCTAGGGAAGAGCAACCAGGAAATAGCCTGAGCAAGTGCCTGTTCCTGCTGGGGAGGAGGGTGACCCGTTGTGGCAGCAGACTTACAGCCCGCCCTGATCTCAGCCATGCCAACACGCTGCTTGGTCCCATTCCATTCCACACAGCACCACAGCACGGCCTGTGTGTGGTTGAACCGGGGCAGGGTGAGGTTGGACACCTCTGTGCCCCCTGGACCCTGGTGCTGGCTCCCGGCCACAAGCTTGTTGTCCAGCATCCAGCTGATCTGGACCTTCCCCTGCTCCAAGCTGCGGCAGAGTTCTCTCTGGATGGTGCAGGATGCTGTGACAGCCGAGCCCAGGGACACAATGGGGGAGTCCACAGTCACCGAGGCACAGCCCAGTGTCCCTGTGGGCAGGAAAAACATGTCACATCCTGGACACAGCTGTGACAAAGCCATCTGAGCTCTTCAGTGCCCAGGCAGGACACAAGCCTCTTCCCTTAGACGGGCCCCCCATCTATGGAGAGGAAGAGCTGAGCGTTGGGCAAGCCTCTGGCATGTGCCAGGCCCTATCCTGCCCGTGGCTGCTGTGCTGTCACCATTCCCTCCTGCCCCGTGGCCCCGGCCAGCCCGGATGGGCACAGGGTGCTGGACGTGGTGTGGCTGTGGGGCAGGACAGGATGGACTGCACTCACCGCCCAGGTGGAGGAGCAGGAGCAGGCAGAGTTGCAGCAGGAAGGGTGTCCCAGCACTGTGCCTGGCCATGGTCCCCTCCGTGGCTTTTTGGCATCACCTGGAACGGAGAAAGCGGCTTGTCCTGGGGGTCGGCAAGGGCTGGGGATGAGGTGGGCTGAAGGATCCGGGCTCCATTGTCACCGGCGCTTCCCGGAGCAGAATGTTCTTTCGCTGTCAGCGTCAGTCCTTCCCGCAGCCCTTCTGACACCTCCGCCCCCCGCTCGGTGACCACGCTGCCGCAGCTGCCGGCGTGAGAAGCTCAGTGGAGAGACCCCGGAACGCGGGTCCCTCTTCACCGCTGTCACCGTCCCTGTCCCGCACCCCATCCCGGGCACAGCACTCTGTGCCCGGCCTCAGGCACGGGCTGATTTTATCTCCACTGTCTCCAGCCGCTGCTCGGGCAGAGATTTGCGGTTTGAGGGCGGCGGAGGGCGATAAACTGGGAGAGGAAGCGAATGACCGACAGCAGCAGAGAGGGACTGTCCGGAGCTGCGGGGTCCCCTCCCGGCTGTCCCCGTCAGCTGCATGCCCTGCCTGCTGCTGGGAATGGCCCTGGGAGCGGCGGCTGCCCCTGCCCTGCCCGGATTCTCTGCCCCGGATGGGTGCCAGACACCTTCGCGACCCAGGAGGGGCTGCCCACACTGTGCCCAGCGCCGGGTGCTCCCAGCTCCTCACCCCCCTAGCCAACATCCAGAGGGAGACAAAGCACTCGAGTGTGGGAATTGGGACAGCGACCATCCCTGAGCACTCGGCACGTGTGGCTATCTATCCCAGGCAGAGGGTAGAGCAGCCACAGACCAGATGCTGCTCAGTGGGACCCGAGCAGTCACCTCACCTCACCTCCATCCCTACCTCGCCTCCATCCCTGCCTCTCCTCTGTGTCTGGCGTGTCCGGCTGTCACTCACTGCCCACCCCAAGCGCGGGGCTGTGGCTGCAGGCGGCTGGCCGTGCTCAGTCTGTTTGCTAACATGCTGCTTTCCCCGTTAGTTCCGCAAAACCAGGGCCGTTAGTTGCTGTGACGCTCTGAAGAAGGTGATTGCAAAACACTTCCCTGAAGTCTTCGACCCCTCGCTTGCCACAGGCAGGAAAGCCCGAGGGATGTGGATGGCAGAATAGCACCCGGCCTCCACCCTGCCCGCTCCATCCAGGGCTAGACTTGACACAGCCGGGATGTGGCACAGATAGTTCCTCACTGCAACTGCCCTGGGGCCACCAGGCTGGGCTGGGGGCCACGGCAGAGGAACGTGAGCTGGGGAAAGTGGCAGGAGGCCATGAGGCAGTGAATGAGCAACTCAAGGGACAGGAGGCTGGGTAGCTGTGGCTGCCAGTGCAGTGTGATGCCACCTGGGAGTGGCTCACATCCCCAAGCCTGTGTCCGTGTCCACAGCCATGTAGTCCAGCTTGAGTCCAGGGTGAGCAGCCTGCAAGCTGCCTGAGGGCAGCCCATGATATGATGTTCCCACCAGTATCTCCCAGTACTGACCATTAACCCATGGTGTTTCAACAGCTCCTTGCCTGGGGCCGTGCTGAGCTGATGTGCCAGGCTGGAGCACAGCCCCGGCGGGGAATCCTGTGGGTGGTGGGTAAACATAGGATTGCTCAACCCTCCACACACTCACAGCCTTCGTAACCACGGCGTCTGTTGAGCAAAGAGCTGTTTACTCTGGGGTTGGGGTGATGTTTCATCTCCACAGCACACTACAGTGCTCACATCTCCCCGTACTGCCAAAATCTGGGGGGTCAGAGCATCCCCCTGGGAGCAGGGTGTCTGAGTGTGGTGGGAAGCCAGCCTGGGGAGATTTGGCTTCGCCTCCTGCAGTGCCGGGTGTTGGCCAAAGGGGATGGCCTGGGGCTCTCACCACCGACCTCACAAGCCTGACAGTTCAAGCAAAGGCACTTTCCCCCAAATCTGCCCTGCTTGTAGGAGGTCAGGCTGCTGGGCTGGGGCACAGGGCCAATGCCCACCGTGTGCCTGGGCCGGGGGAGCTGCCCTCGCAATATTTCCCTGGGGTGTAGCAACTCTCAGTGCTTCGGGACCGAAGCTGGTGCCGTGCGGGCTGTTTACCGGCCGAGCAGGAATATGGGTAGCCATGGCAACGTGGGCATCTCCGTGGGAACGGAGGGTGTAGCGCTGCAAACACCCAGCTGGACACCAACAAGTGCCCACCGCCGATGGGACACCGCCTCAGGCCGGGATCCGGGCTGGGGAGGGGACCTTGCATCCCACACCAGCCCACACCTGGTTTTGGGCTCCTCCCGCCTGTGCTCTGCAGGGAAAGGGCTCATCCCAGGAGGCTCCGAGCGTTCCAATCTGCCGGGACAGCCGATGGTGAGTGGGGATGGAGCAGCCGTGCCTCCTGACAGCGCTCTCGGTTCCCGTTCAGCTCTGAGTCACGCGCACAAGCTCACAGATCCTGTCCCTGGGATAGCACAGGAATACACGGAAGGGTGCAGGGTGCCACCCCTGCAGAGATCCTGAGCCGTGGGTTCCAGCCAGCCTGACAGAGGGATTGGAGCAGGAGGATGCATGGGGAAGGGGCTGCCGGGGTGTGAGAGCCAGCTGGATGACAGAGAGTCCCACGGTGCAGAGGCAGGTGGTGACATAGGCCATAGTGCAGGACAGCAAGGGGAACACAGTTTGGAGGGAGGGTGAATGCTCACGAAGCAGGTTTTGGGTTGAGTGGTGGGGCTGTGGCTCCCAGTTCATGACATGAAAGCCTCCCAAGCCTGAGGCCATCAGGCAAGGGGGAAGGTGGAAAGGGGAAGCAGCTGTGGGGTTTTTCCTGGTTGCAGTGCATAGGATGGGGACTGATGGCATTGGGCAGCAGCTTGTGGGCATGGCCAGACCCTGCTGGCAGCTCTGGGTGCAGTCCACAGGCAGCAGCCCCACATTCGGTGCCCGGGAGCTCTCAGGTACCTCTCTGTTCCCAGTGCCTCTGATTCCATCGCTGCTGGGGATCATTGCTCTTAAACAGAATAAAGTACCTTCCTGGTGTGTATCAGCTCCACAGGCAGCAAAACCCAGCTCCCCTAAAGGGATTTTCCCTTTCTTCTTTTCATTCCCTAAAAGATTAGAATATTGCCAGTCACGTAAGATGCGAGATCTAAGTGCAAAAGCTTCTGCAGTCTGTAATGGGTGAGGAGAGATGGTTAATTGGTGCCCAATGCAATTAATTCAGGCTATCCCCTTGCTCAGCCATCGGCAATGAGGAGGAAGCAGAAGGCTCCCCTTCAAGTTGCTCTGTGGACGGGCAGAGGTGGTCAGGAGAGGATCCTTGGCTCCAGATGGCATCACCAGGGGACAGGGGGACAGCCTGCCTGCCAGCATGGAGCCATTCCTGGGACAGAAACCCATCCAGCACCCTCCTGGGTCTGCAGGCTCTGGCCACCCAAACACCAGAAATGTCCCTGGTGTTCGTCTCTGCTGTGCCACTGCCAGCTCCTCCCCAGTGAGGAAGCTGCAAATTGGAGAGGATTGATGGCAGGGGGTCCTAGAGACTGACCTTGAACAGCTCCCTACATATTCCTGCAATTACTGAGGCAGGAGGATTAATTTCTGCATGGCAGATCCGGGGAGGCCCTGATGGGCATGGGGAGGGGGAGGAGGGCGGGACGTGCTGCCATTATTCATCTTTACTCTGCAAGATGCCAAAGTGGTGCCAAGGGGCTGCAGCTCCAGTTCAGCAGAGTTGTTTGACAGGGTGGAGAGGCAAGAGGGAGAGATCCTCCATGAGACCACCTTGAAATTGCCTGTCCCTAAATTCCTGTCTCTGTTGCACGGGTGTCCGGGGCAGAGGAACCTCCCCATGTCCTTTGTCCAAGCCCTGTACCAGCTTCTCATCCCTCATTTTCCTTGAAGTTCCTGGTCTTTTCTGCTGAGTTGCTCCCGAGCTCAGACTTCTGAAGCATCTTCTCCTTCTGCCATTGCTGAAAAGAAATTTCCCTTTGATGCTGCCTCCCATTAAACCACCTGGGCAGGGGCTGTTCAACACCCTCACACACCTCTCTGTGCCTGTGGTGCCAGGCAACATGTCAGTGTCTGATCCCAGTTCTCAGGGCTGTGTGGCCAGTCCCGACACTTCCCGGCAATCAGGCTGCAAGCAAAGCACTATTATTGTTCTGCTCTAATAAACACCTCTGACAATAATAGAAAAGAACCAGCTTTTATCAGGAGAAAAGGATACCTGGGGATTATTTACAGAGTCAATAGTTGCAGGTAGGATCTGCCAGCCAAGGCAGGCACTGACAGATGCTTGTGGCTGAAGGGGCCAGAGCATTGCATAGAAAAGGGGTAAAGCTCTCCCAATTGCTCCCCCCTTACTCCTGCTGTATGAACCTCCCCATCTCAGCTGTGCTGCCAAGGCAGATCCCCTTCATTCCCCACCCATGTCACTCTGGGACACGCTGCCAGAGCCAGGGGGGCACAGGGGGGCTCTGGGTGCTCAAGCTGTGGGGTGAGAACTTGGCTTGGAGTTGGCACTTCTCCTCTTCCAAAGGCTCGGATCTGTGAGAGCAAAAAATCCACGGTCAATTGAGCTAATCACAAAGGTAATGAAATGTCTTTGTGAGGTTATAAACATCCCCGCTTGAACCCAGTGACACAGGGAAATGGGAATCCAACCAAGCAGCCTCCAAAAGGGCTTTATTCTCCATTATTTTCATTAGCTGCATTGTAATTTGATTTGTCTCTCTCTCGCTGCTGGCTTTTTCCATGGCTAAGAGGAGTGACAAATGAAACACCCACAAATGAGCCTGACAGCATCCAGGGGGCTCAGGAGTGACACAGCTTCCCTGGCTCCGGGCAAACAGCTGTGTCTGTGCCCTGTAAAATGGGACTGGAGCTTGGGGTTCCTGCACCACCCTAATGCCTCTGATACTGCCCAAATCTCCTGGCCAAGTCTCCTTGAGGCTCAGGTTGTGGTTTCCAGTGCCATCAGTGCCCTTCCTGGGCAGCACAGGGTGAGTGCCCCAGGGCTGGCACTGTGTCAGCACCACCACCTGTCTCAGGGTGATCCTGTGCCCCCTGCTCCATGCTGACATCCTGTCCCCATTATCTGTAATTTCCTTGAAAGCTGTCAGGGATTGAAGGGGGCCTGCTTTGCAAATGAAGAGAGGAAGAAACAACCAGGTCTGCATTTATCCCGCTAGAAATTAATCCCCCCTTCTTATTTAAAGGTATCCGTGAACAAGGCCAAGTTGTTAAGTGACAAAAGAAAAATGATTCTTGCCTTCCAGGGTTATTAAAATCATGTTCTACAATTTTAGCAGCCACAAGGAAGCCCAGATAATGACAGATGATGATAATCCATCTCCAGCACAGCCTGGTCTATAATGATACTGCCCATATCTCTTGTATTACCACCAATTACTCAGTGTATAATGAAAATGTACATCCATTCTGGGGAGCTGCATTTGCTGCCTCTGAATCCAATTTCTCCCTCTCCTTCCCCCAGTACTCTCCTGTTACAACTGGAGCCCCCACCATGCCTGGCTCTGGGATCTGATTTGGAGGATCCAGCCTGTCCCTGGCAGGGATTTGTGCCTTTGAGGGCTGTGAGTGCCCCTCACCTTGCCCTCAAGCCCCAATGCTTGCACAAGCCTTTCTGGGGACACAGACAGAACAGGAGAAACTTGAAATTCAATTGTGGGAGGAACCTGAGGAGATACAAAGCAAGGTGAATGCTCTCTGCTGGCCAGGGTGGCAGCTCATGGCCAACCCAGCCTGGGCTGCCCTTGCTGTGAGCTCCTGGCAACCACCCCTGCCAAAATCTGGGTGAAAGTGCCTGTGCAAATGCTGAGGTGGCATAATCCTGTTCTGCACAGCATCATCCCCTTCATCACAGCATCATCCCTCTCATCACAGCATCATTTCACTGGGCAGAACAGAATCCTGCAGGGCACAGCAGCATCCTGCAGGGCACAGCATAATCCTGCCCAGCTGGCAGCAGCTGTGTGGCCCAGCCAGCCATGATCACCCCACTATCTTCTTCTGATGTACGGAGGTGGCAGGGTCACACACCTCCCCTGTCATGGACATTTCTCAGGGAAAATGTACCCCTGAGCTTTTCCACCTCCCTCCCAGGGGGAAGCTGTGCTCCCTGCCCTGGGACCAGCTGCATTTCACAGCAGCACTTAATCCTGTTAAATCAGAGTGGGAATCACTCAGACCCAGGTGGGCATCTGATTACAACTGGATCTGCTGCTGCCGCAGCACCTGGAAGCAGCTCCAGGCTGTGTGAGATTAATGTAGATATATATTTCACCCGGATTCTATTGTCTTTCACTTTATGCAGGTCAAAAAGCAGGAGGCAACATCTTTGAAGATGAAAACATAATCTTTTGGAAAATTGAAAGTACAGATCATTGTTTTGGGTGGCAGTTTGTGTGTGTGCTGCCTCTAAGGCCTCCAGTGCCACTCCAGAGATCCTCAGCCTGTATGGGGGAACCTGCATGGGGAGCAAAGGGTGCTGGCAGTGGGAAAACGTGTGTGTGTGTGTGTGTGCACACCATATGTGCCCTTCCCAGCACCCACCCTGGTGAGCACTGAATCTCCCAAGTAAAGGAAGAGCTCACCATAACAGGCCAGGCCCCCTGTAAATGTTTTTCTCTGGAGCAGAGCTCCACAGCCAGTTGCCTCGTTAACATGGCTCTCCAGGTAGCAAAACTTGCCTCGTTATTTCTTAAATTAAATGTCTTTATTTTTCATAACTTTGTGTAATAAATCTCTGTGTGTTTAATACATTATTAAGGGCTCCTCCTGCTCTGAGCTGCTCTGACCAGAACGCCCGGTGCTGCCTTCCCCAGCACAACTTTACATGAGTTATTAAAGAACAGAGGTGCATCTATTAATTATTTCATAAATATTAACAAGCCCTTAATAGCTGGAATCCTGGAATAGCAAGTTCCCAGGGAGTTCAATTTTATAAAGGTTGTTAACTACACTGACTGCTGGGCTCTGGGAGCCCACAGGACTTCATGCTGTGGGAAATGGCAGCAAGAGCAGTGCCAGTGCCAGCTGCTGTGCTTGGATGCCATGGCAAGTCAGCCCTGAACTGAGGATGGAGCTGGGGTCACCAGAAATATGGTTTTAAATTGAAGGACAACAGGTTTAGACTAGATATTGGGAAAAAATTCATTCCTGGAAGGGTGGTAAGGCCCTTGGCACAGGGTGCCCAGAGAAACTGTGGCTGCCCCATCCCTGGAAGTGTCCAAGACCAGATTGGATGGGGCTTGGAGCACACTGGGATAGTGGAAGGTGTCCCTGCCCATGGCAGGGGGTGGAATGATATTGGCTTTAAGGCCCTTTCCAACTCAAACCAGTCTGCAATCCTACAGGCAATGCTTCAGGTGGCTGACAGCTCCCATGTGAACAAAGTGAATCCAGGCTCCCTCCCCCAGCAGACTGGCACCTTTCAGAGAGCTCAGCTCAGGGCAGACCCTGCACAGCTCCTTAAACCACCCTAAGCCTGTTCTCACTTGTAACCCAAGGCCTTGTTCATCCTCACTTGTTACCCAGGGCTCCCCAGGCCCTGCTCATGCCGTGCTTTCCTTCCTGGACATGTGGAGATCCTGCTCCTGGGTCCAGGAAAAGCTACAGGGGCAAACCAGGGAGCCAGGGCTGGCCCTGCACAGGATTGAGGCTGCACTCACAGAGGTGGGAGCTGGGAGGAGAATCCACAACTGCCTTTTTGGCAACACTTTTGGAAACACATCCCCAGGCTGCCAACAGGGTTGATGTGCAGCGGGTGATGTCTCAGAAGCCTGGGATGACACTGATTCATTGGGGCAATTAAAGCTCTTCCCATCCTTTCCTCAGTGGCATTTTGGCATTTGATTCTTCATGAGTTACAGCACCTTCCTCACGTGGAGACATTTATAGCCACGAATTCTGCAGAGCCCAGTGGAGCATAATTACCTTCTGAGGAGGGGCAGGAGATCTAGGCAGCAGCTCCAGGCATGGGCATTCCAGCCAGGAGCCCCTGTGAACTCCCACGGGCTGGGGCTTCTGAAAGTTAGAAACACCAAGCCAAACCCAGGGAGTCTGACACGTTTTCATTCCACCCTGAAACTTCTCTTCTGCTGAGGGAAGATCCCATGGACCAAGCAGCATCACCTGTGGAGCATCCCCCCAGGGCACAGGTCTGGAAAACACTGCTGCCTCTTTCCACACCTGGGGCTAGAGAGGGGGATGCTCGGACACTGCCTGGAGGGCAACCACTGCCAGATCCGCTCCTGTATCCCGTGGCTGAGGCCGTTTCGTCTTCTCCGGGCCGTCAGGCAGCAGCAGCCTGGCTCGGGCACAGCGTGGCATGAATATTGATGGCCGGGCTGGATGCGGGGAACGCGCTAATTTAATCAGGGTGACAGGAGCGGGGCTCCCCGGAGGCGCCGCGCTGCCGCTTGCTTGACATTAATGTTACTTTGTGTCACAAGGCATTTTTTAATGTATCTTGCCAGTAAAATAATCAGCCTTCTCCCGGGTACAGAGGCACTTGTTTCTCATCCATTACAACACAGACGTCGCTCCTCAGCTGTCATTAGCGCACGAGAGGAGAGTCGGGGCAACACATCTGGTATTTTTAGAAGTGTGACATGGATGAGAAACATATTCTTTCCTTTCAAAGGCAATAAACAACCTTTGTCATGCAACTTCACGGCACGCAGAGGTGGTGGGTGCTGCAGGGCCCACCCAGACCCAGACCCTGGGGAGAAGAGGATGATCCCAGGCTGCAGTGCTGTGGGAAAAGGGGATTTGGGATAGTCTGGGGAGCCCTGGGTTTCAGTTCCTGGGAGCTGGGTGGCCTGCAGGAGGGAGCTGGAAAGGATGTCTTGGACCAGAGCAGCTGCAGCCCCAGGGGCATATCAGGCAGTTTCAGGGCTGACAGGAGCCAGGACACAGGACTGGGGGTCAGTACAAAGCACCCCCAGACACAGAGAGGTTTGCAGCCGGCAGCCTGTGCTCTCCTGACCAGAGATCTGAGGCAGTTTATCAATTTATGTAGTGAACTTTCAGCTCACCTTCAAATCCCCTGACTGCTTGGCAAACAGCCCTGCTCGTTCTGCTCATGCATCTTTAATCTTGAGTGAAAAACGAGGGTTTCCCCCCCTTTTTTTATTCACTGTTTTGGCTTCAGAGACTGGGATAACAATCACATCTCCTCCTCAAGCAGACCCAGAGGGGTTTTTTGTTCCCCTAAAAGCTCCACATCGCCCACCGGGACTGTGCCCAGCAGTATGAGAGGGGCACAGAATGAATACAGCCGGGGGAGAAGGAACCAGGCAGTGTCTGTGGAGAGGGGATGAGCGCCCCATCACGGCCATTTAAGCACGCAGCACTAAGAGGCGCCAGACAGGCACTTGAAGAGCATTAAACCCACTGATGGGGTCAAAACGCAACTTCAGCTCCAGCCCCAGCAGGGTCCAGCTGAGGCTCTGGGAACAGCAGGGAGAGCAGCAGCTCCTGGTGGGAACACAGGGATGTGTCAGCTTGTTTTGAGTTTATTCTATTATCGGGTTTTTTTTCCAAGAGGGAAAAATCGCTATGGCAACTTCTGCAACCGCGGTGCTCCTGGGAGACTGACTGCGAGTGAGACTTGCCACTCATCATCTGACAATGTTAATCTGCAGGATTTACATAGTAATTAATGTCAAGAGGCAATCTACGACTCTAGCAATCAGAGTTTCTGTGCATTAAGTCAGACTCCGAAGACAGCAATACATAATTGTGTGTAAGAAAGGCATTTAACCCCTCGTAGGCTTTCCCCAGGGATCAGGAGGGTCGAGGTGGCTCTCCTGTGTCCTGACACTGATGTGGTGCACGGAAGATCTTTACATCTCCCCGGCCCTGACCCTGCTGAGCTGGGGGCTCTCTGGGACACACTGACTGCAGCTCCCAAATCCTGCCAAATCCTCTTTGCCCTTGAACTTCACCTGCTGTTCCCTGAGCAGACAACTCCTGCTCAGGTCCAGCCTTTCCTGCCCAAGCCACACTGTGTTTTCCCTGGATGCATCATTAACTCAGCACCTTCAGGACCCCTCTGTAACCCTGCTGCCATCAGACCCCACTGCAATAACCCACCACCCCCAGTAGCACCAGAATCACCCCCAGCTTTGAGCTGAGGAGTTGCCCCAGCCCCAAGGCAGCCACCCTGTATCCCCCTTCCCATCCACACTTCCAGTCTCTCTGGGAAAGCCACAGTGGGAGCCAGGCAATTCAAGGCTTTGGGAAAGAGTTGTGGAACACCAGGAACTTGACTCTGAAGGAGAGAATGAGGGGACTGTGAGAGGGCAGTGCAGTTTTTCTGCCACACAACCAACCTCTAGCTGAGGGGTTGCTGACATCCTTCTCTGCATCCCAGGACAGGGCTCAGTCCCTGCCTCCCAAAAACCCTCCAAATCCCTGCTTCAAGCTGTTTCTGGAACCTCCTTGGTAAAGAATAAAACTCTGCTGAATCCCAGTATCCTTTCTTCCTCCATCCGTTCAGCTGGATCCAAAAACTTCAGAGGAGGAATTAAAAAAACCAAAACCTCAATGATTTCTTCTGTATTAACAAGTCAATCATTAGGGTGGTTTTTTTTAATGACTCATTACAAGTAAGCTTGACGTGTCTGTTAATTAAATAGCCATCCCAGCTCTAATCTACTGCAAGTTAATCATTTGGGGAGTTAAAAGGTGTCAGTGCTGAATACCTCATTATTTTAAGTGCTCGCCTGCCCTTGCTGCTGGGAGAAGCTAGGGTGAAGATGGGACTGAGCCCTCAGCAGGTTTGAGCCCCAAACACTCCAAACCTGCTTTCTTGCCCCCTCAGCTGCCCACCTGCCTCAGATCACTCACCCACTATTTCCTCCTACCAAACCCTCCCAGCTCCCCAAAACCCACACACCCATTATCCCAAGGGGACTGAGCCATGCTCCCCTCTCGTGGGCTGATGGAATGGGACAATTTCAGGGGTCAAAAAACGGTCTGTTACAATTTTGAGAGCAGAGTTAGTGCCTCTGGTCAGGCTCTTTTCATATCCTCAAAACTGATATTGATGAATCCACCACAATTTAATTTATTGTCTCAGTGCAAAATCCTGTGCCACATGCAGGAGCTGATGGCTGAGTGATGGGGTGGGATGGAAGTGGGGCTTTCCTGGATTCATGGGAGAACCTATGGGGGGGAAAAAAACAGTGGAAAACAATTTAGGAGAAATTCCTCCTTCTGTCTCAAAGACCTTTTTGTTTAAAATCCCTTCTGCAGGGTGTCAGCAGGCTACAGGCTGCACTGGTCACGTAGAGGATTTACAAGCCCATTAGATGCGTCTGGATTAAATCTTAATTACAAATTTCTCAAAGCCAGTTCTCCTGCCTCCAGAAGATCCTGGCCCAGACCTGTTGCTCCTTTGCCTTCCCAGCTGCTCACCCAAAAGTAAATTCCGATTCCTTGTATTTCCTGCCTTTCTCACTGCTTTAGGAAGGTAAACAAGAGGGCAAATAGGATAACTCTGGTGGTGAATGAAGGATGCAGCTTCATGTTGCTGTGTGAACTGTATTAATCACATGGTGACATGCTGGTTACTGGCCTGATGCAAGATAACGAGAGGTAATTAGTTACTGAAATTAGGAGGTGGGCAGGTTGCCAATTGTTTACAGGTGCCATGGTGATGGGGGAAGGCAGGAAAATTGTCTTTTCCAAGGGATCAAAGCTTGTTTTAAAATATTTGGTTCAATTATGGACCAAAGGCTGAGCTCAGTGGCAGCAGAACATGAAACAAGTGTCTGCAGGGTCTCTGCCCCAGCTGCAGTGGGAGTGTTGGAGGAAGGATAGGAAGTGTACCCACCAGGGAATATGAGAACATGCCCTGAGCCCTCTCAGCCCCTCACAGTGCTGGAACTGCTGCTCAGTGCCTGGAGCATTCCCAGACACTGAGGTCAGGAAGGGGTGAGCAGGAGGGAAGATGTGGTGGCACAGTGGGGGTCTCCCACAGCACCCCAGGCACTCCCCACCCTCCTGCCCACATCTCAAGGGGCAGCTCTGCTCCACCACATCTCTGGAGGATGCTCCCACCTGCAGGAAGCATTTCCTCCCCACATCCCCATGCCCAGCACACAACACTCAGTGGTGCTGCAGCTTCCCCATGGCTGGGGCAGGAGGAAGAGAAGGCAGCAAGAGCAGCTCAGGGGAAACCTTGAAACTCTTAAAGGCAGGATTTAAAGTTTTCTTCCTCCCACCCATTCAGGTATTTCACTAGTGTGAGCTCCAGGTGAGAGAGGTTGAAGAGTGAATGATGGCTTGAAGTGAGCATCCTTCATCCTGCTGTGGGTGGATCCTGCCCGGGCTCCCAGTGAGGTCCTGCTTCTTGTCATACCAACACAAACACGAAAGGTTGCACTGGCCACTGGCTGGCAAAGTGGTGACCAAACGGTCAGGAAAGCTGTGAACACATGGAGCTGGGCTCTTCTCCTCTCTGGCCACATGTGGAGCAAAACCCAGCTGGTAATGCCACACAAGGTGGCCCTGGTGGCCCTGGCTCTGGGGTGCAGCTGCCTGGCAGTGCTGGGTTTTGGCTGTGCCAGGAGCCACGTGGCCAGGACATCATGGCCAGGACATCTCCTCTCCCCTTCACACACACTGGAACAAGAGCCACGGGAAGCATTCGATATTTTTTCCCTTGTAGATACAACTGATGTGGGCAGAAAATATCAGCTGCCACTTGGCGAGGGGTGCAGAGGCCAACTCTATTAAAGCTGCTGGAATTGGTACATTTGACAGGACACTGGCTATAACTTAAAGCCGGGGTATGAATAATAGAGCTCTGCACTCAGACCTGCAAGAGAAATATATCTGATTGTTGGATCGCCTGCTGCTCAGAAACAATCCCAAATCAATTCCTGCGCGTTTGGAGCGAGGGCAGAGCAGCCTTCCCTCCCTCCTCCTCAGCTGCTGCCCCCGAACAAAGAGTCACCAGGTCCCCTCACCGACGTGCTGAGCCCGTGATTGATGGCTGTGCCCTAAGCCAATTTGCACATCATTGAAAGTAATGTCGGTGCTGGGTGTGGGGTGCTGGAGGCAGAGCTGGGGGGGCTGTGAGAGGACGCTGTGCTGGGACAGAGAGAGGGAGAACAGGGTTGCTGGAAGCGTAACCATGCCTGGATCCCTGTGGATGTATCCCAGGCACATCCCGCTGGCGACCAGGGCCTGGGGGGCTGCACCTGAGGGGGGATAGTTTGTTTAGGGATAGCCCACGGCTTTACATTTTGGATCTTCCACGTGTTAGGCAGGTGTCCTGCAGAAGTGCTGAGCGAAGGTGTCCTGCCCACAGGTGATGCCCCATACATCCTCTCCCCACGGGTCTCGGTGAGGGCTGGAAAATGGGGGGCTGCTCATTAACAGGGGCTTGGGCTTTGTACAGCCTGGGACTGGAGCACAGCAGGGGCCGGAGGAGCACCCTGCTGCGGGTGAGGAGGATGAGCATAATGAGAGGAAGATGCGGGAGGGCATGGGAATTCCCATCGGGATTTCTCAGGCTCAGCCATGGCACACGGCTATGGCAGATCCCTGGTTAATCCTCTCATTGCCGAGGTGCTTAAGGAGGGATTACAACGTCGGGCTTGTGGTGAGCTCCTGTCAGCGTGGCAGCGGCCAGGGAGTCCCACAGAGAGTTCTCACAGTGAGGGGGGTTCCTGCCCTCAGGGGACTCCCCGGGTTTGGCTGCCAATACTGTGTGCCACCCTCGATCTTTATCTCTGCCGTGCTGGGTTTTACAGCAGGAGACAGGACTGATCCATCTTGTAAAATGCCGTTGTCAGGCGAGCCAGGCAAGGTTTTGGGTGTGAGGGTGGAATCGGAATGGAGCAGGGATGCTAAAAGCACATGGTGTACAGTGAATACTGTAGTGAGAAGCTAAAGCCTGACCCATCCCCTCCTGTTAGGCTGGACCCGGGGCGTTCCATGGAGAGACAGCAGAACACAGGGAACACGGACACTTCCATCACCCCTGAGCTGGCTTGTGCTAGTGGCACTCCTGAAGGCAGAGAAATAGGCAGAAGTTTGATCTGAAATTAATATTGCTTGAAAAATGGCTTTTCAAACCACCTGCAACCACCAGGTTTTTCAGGTTGGCAGCTGAACAGACAGAATCCTGGATATCTCTCTAATTCACCCTTGACATCTCACCAATACTTTCCCTTGGGGACTGGGAGGCTGTGAGGGCCACTGGGCTTGGGCTGCCCTTTCCCTAGCAGCCAGCAGGGCTGGAAACACACTGTAACTGGAAGTTTGGGACAGCCCGGCGGTGACAGCCAAGCCTCCACCATCACCTCCTGGAGGAGGGACAGCCACACCTCTGTCGCTCACTGTCCGGGGGTCTCGCTGCCTGGGACCGCTCAGGGTTCAGAGCAGATGTGCGGGACCGCTCTGCCCCTGTTCCCCCCTAACACACAGCTCCGGTTTGGGTCATCCCAACCTGCCCGAAGGAGCTGGGCACGACCCCTCCTCCATCCCCCCGTCCGGAGGTGCCCCTCGGTAGCATCCTCATCCCCCACAGGCTCCAGTGGTACCCCTGGACTAGTTCAAGCTCTGCAAAGCCGAATTGGGCATCCCCAGCCCCTCGCAGCTCCTCTGTGCTCGGTTCAGCCCCTCGGGTGCGAGTCCCAGCTGCCGAGCGCCGGCAGCTGCAGGGCTCGGTGCGGCAGCCAGGGAGCACAATTGTCGCGTACTGCTGCTGATGGCCCGGCCCGGTTCCGCTGGGGACGGAACACGGGACATCAGCACGGCGGGGTACAGCCCGGGGCCCGCCCGGTACAGCCCCCGGGGCCAGCGGGGTCTGTCAGTGCTGGGCCACCCGAAAGAGGGGCAAGGACAGGGTGATAACCGGAGCG